>JAOYMZ010092248.1:0-10659 GCA_025802335.1 Pinguicula primuliflora
CAATACTTATAGACATTTGAGGGGTTAATGTTCTAGACAAGAACATTAAAATCTTGGGGGCTCAAGGTATGTTTGGGGGCTCAAGGTATTTTGGGGCTCAAGGTATTTACTAGCATGATACATTTGACTCTATTTTCTTAACATAATTATCGTATGGTTATGTGGAAACAAATTGTCGTAAATGAAGTTAAGGTCACCCTACCATTATCGACTTTTATGATCAAATTCAATGTTGTTGTTGTTGTTGCTTGTGAGGCACATCGTGTGTGATCAATTCCAATTCACCATTGAACAATGAAGACTGAATACTATATGTGTGTGGCAGAGTATCATATTGGATACCTTAATGGTTCGAGCTGGTTCAGATGATACTGACATTGTTCATTTAATTGTTAGTTTATTCATTGTTCTTATTGTGGTTAGTTTTTTTTGTTATTGCATCAGATTTTGTTTGTTAATGCAATTAAATTCAGATTCACATATATAGTTTGTTTCAGTTTCATATTATGTCTTGTGATGCATATTGTTGTTAGAGTTACTTTCATACTGGTTGTACTGTTATGCCATGCAAAATGTCATTGCTAAAATTTTTTCTAATGCACGATATCGTTAATGTATTTAGCATATCTTAAAAAAGATGCCTGAAGAGTTAGGGATACACGAATTATGAGTTATTCAAACCCAAACTCTTGAATGTCGTATGTGTTGCCTACTAAAAGTGGACAAACAAGCAACACATTTTATGAAACGAAGACAATTTTTCTCCAAATAATGCTACCTTTTGCTTTTGTGTAGTTCATCATTTGTAATGGCACCAGTTCAATTTTATTTTGATTTTTTGACATCATTTTATAAGGAACCTTTGCAGAAAAAAATGATGTTCTGGTTAATTGTGTTATTTCTTGTTATATATAGAAATTATTAGACGTAATACAAACACTTTGTTTGTTATGATAGAACTAAAGTCACCCTGCTTTTCTTAAAAAAAAAAAGAACTAAAGTCGCCCATTTTTTCGTCTTTTTTTTTAATTAGCAAATATGTATTAACTTTAAAACTGTTCAAAAATTGTACAAATCGCAACCCCTAACCTTGCCTATGGTTGCTCGAAATTTACAAAGCACACATAATTGTGATAGGATGTGATATCCATCCTGATAAAGAGTATATGAAGTTTTTCTTTCCATCTCTTGCCTTAATCCAGCTCCAAGTACTTGCTTGCACTTGTCTATGGTCTCTTCTTCATTCAGGGCTATGTTCTCGAAATGTATTTTGTTTCTTGTCTTCTAAATCTGCCAGGACAGTGCTCCCCATATGACAATCCAAACTGATTCTTGTACCATAAGTGGCTTGTTGCTGATAAAACTGCCAAATATGATATCAGTACGTTGCATTGCAGGATTTTGTTTGTTTATTATAATACAGGCAGATTTTGTGACCACAGTTCATTTGAATTAGTGGAAGGGTTCATGTTTTTTTTTTCCGAAACGTGATTCCATTTTTTTTTCCAAAAACGTGATCATGTTGTAATGTTGAAAGGAATCAACCGCTTTTTTCATCTCATCAAAAAACAACTCGTTTATAGAACTGACCATGTTATTTCGTTTCACCTTTGATGCCGGAAAATATGACATAATTAACATAAAAACTGTCCTTTAAAGCAGAGAAAACTATGTTTATTGTGGACCTTTACAAGAGAATTAACATTAAGTAGTTGATCCTGATTCATGAACTTGTTCAATTCATCATCAAAAGGGAGCATTATATGCAACATACATCAATGAGAACGGTAAGGTGTGCATAGTGTTGAAATACACGAAGATGGACATGGCGAGTGAGTTGTGGAATCTGCATCTTGTAGCTTTGAGCTGGTTTTGAATTCCTTGCAGTCTCGATGAAATAGGACATGAAGCAGAGTGGATATAGCATTTCACAGACTATACGTTTTTTATTAATTGATGTAAGTAAGAGAGCCCAATGGGCTGAGTACACATGTATATATAAGACACACATGTACCAACTAGGGTTAAGGAAGTAAGAATCTTTCCCAATTCTGCCATTCTTCTTGCCATTACTCCTAGCAACCAATATCTGCAGCACAAGTATTCCCATTTTGTTCGAACACCGTAAGTTGAAACGATATATCTATTGCAATCTGTATTATCTGGCGAAACTCCGTTTTTACTCTACTTTTCAAGATGGTATCGGAGCTTTCTTAAAATTCCCTGTCTGTTCCTTTTCTTCACCCTTGATCTCCTTTTCTTCTGCAAATCTGTGTAATAATCTTTCAGCTGTTCTCACGACCGCATCACTATGAGCAACGTAGACGAATCTGAAAAAAATTCAAAGGAAACTATTTTGGCTCAGAAAACTGTTCTGACATCAGGATCTGGGCCATCTTCTGTGAATTAGGGAGCTTTCTGTATTCAAGATTCTGATGAACCAGGAATGCACTTGGTCACGGTGTTACTAAACACTAAAAACTACCAATCTTGGAGCAGGGCCATTCGCATGGCTTTGGGAGCCAAACGTAAGGAGGTGCTGATAGATGAGTTTTTCGAGCCACCTTCTGATCAAACTTCTGAGGAGTATCTAGTGTGGAAGAGTGCAGACTTGATGGTGGTGTCATTGGTTTACAACTCTATTGACAAAGAAGTCTTGGAAGGTTTTCCTTATACGACGACCAGTGCAAAGGAACTATGGTTGGAGCTGAGGGAAAGATTGGGACATTATAACGGTCCCATGGTATTTCGCTTGCGTAAGGAGATTGCCTTAGCTCATCAAGGAAGTGATTCTGTAACTAAGTACTACAACAGGTTGAAAGGGCTGCGGGATGAATTGAACACTGCAAGACCAATGGAAAATAGCAGATGTGGTGTGACGATGGAGCATATTGAGGAGGAGAGAATAATGAAGTTTATGTTTGGGCTAAATGCCGAATTTGAGCTAGTTGTAGGTCAGATTCTTGCATCTGAACCATTGTCGAGTCTTAATAGAGTTTACTCATTGATCTTGACGGTTGAACAGCAGAAAGTGGAAATGGTGAGTAAGATAATTCCTCTGGAAGCAAATGAACAAGGAGCCTTAATGATGAAAATGCATGGAGGATATAAAGGAGGAGCTAATTTCAACCCCAACCGCAAGTGGTCTATCACAAGTACCAAAGGGAACATGAACAAAGGGGTTGCTTCAGGAGGAAAATCAGATGCCAAATGTGAGCACTGTGGAATAAGTGGCATCTTATATCAGAATGCTTCAGGTTGAAACCATGCGACTTTTGCAATGTCAAAGGGCACTCTGTGACACACTGCTACAAGCTGAAGCAAAGGAGACAGTTATCTGGAAATCAGCATGCCCATGTTGCTACATCTCCCATGGACATGAACCGATACTCCCCTGAAGATCAACCCACCGTTGCTGATATAGTGAAACTGGTGCAGGCTAAGAGTATCCAGCTAGAAGCCTTGAAATATGCACTCAACTTTGGAGGCAATAATGTTGGATCAGTGAACCTGGAAGGATCTGAGCACACTGGTAAAGTATTCTTGCGTGCCTTATCTGTTACTTCTAAGATAAAATCAGGAGCTTAAGTAACCGACACAGGTGCAACTAGTCAATGTATAGAGATATGAGTCTTTTGAAATTTTGCAAACGGCTATCTGTTGGACTTTCTGTTAAACATGCCAATGGTGAAGTTGATCTTGTTAACTTAATGGGAGAAAGCACCCTAAATCAGCATATCACTCTACAAAATTTCCTCTTTATTCCAGCCTTTCAATTCAATCTTCTATTAGTTTCAAAGCTTTCCCATGAATCTCATGTCTTTCTTACTTTTTACCCCTCCCATTGTCTTGTGCAGAACCTTCAATCTAAGGAGATTCTGGCCACAGGAAAGGAATTCCATGGACTCTACATTCTGGATTCTGATATTGCCAAAAAGCCAACGGTTGCACCTTCCTATTTTGACTCTAAGTGTACCAAAAACTCTTCCTTTTGTAATGTTGAACATGGTGATGTATTAAGTACTCTGTGGCACTATAGACTCGGTCACCCTCTTTTGATGTAATGAAAAGGTTGAATGTCTTGTCTGATATACAGAAACCTTCTCAACCTTGTGATGCATGCCACAAAGGCAAGCAAATTCGCTATCCTTTCCCTGTGCATATACCAAACACTTCTTCTGTGTTTGAACTGGTTCATGGAGACCTCTGGGGTCCTTTCAGTACTCCATCTCTAACCGGGGCAACATATTTTCTTACCCTTGTGGATGATTATGGTAAAGGCACTTGGATATATTTGCTGAAGGAAAAGTCTTAGGTTCTTGATTTGATGAAACAATTTGCTAAGATGATAAATACGTAGTTTGGCTCCAGCATCAAAATCCTAAGGACAGATAACGGATTAGAATTCATTAATGCAGCTTGTCGTGAGTTCACAACTTCTCAAGGTATTGTTCACCAAACAAGTGCTCCTTATACCCCACAGCAAAACGGGGTGGCAGAGAGGAAACATAGACACCTTCTGGATATGACAAGAACGCTGATGTTCCACTCCAACCTGCCTAAGCGTTTCTGGGGAGATACTGTCCTCACATCTGCTTATCTTATCAACAAGCTGCCTTCAGCAACTCTGAAGTGGAAGAGTCCACATGAAATCCTTTTTGGAACTCCACTTGATCTCTCTAACCTTCGTCCTTTCGGATGCCTATGCTATATGACCAATGTTAGACCACAGAAAATGAAACTCGACCCCCGTGCATTTCGCTGCATATTTATTGGATACACCTCTGGTAGCAAAGCTTACAGATTATTTGATCTCCAAGATCAGAAGATACTGGTCTCAAGGGATGTCATATTTTATGAAAATATCTTTCCTTACCGAAAATCTGTGTCCTCCAAGACTCCTCAGCACTCACCAGAATACCATGAGCTGACCTCAGAAAATGAGGTTTCCTTACCAACTCACACCCTCATCCACAGATATCTGAACATTCTGATCATATGGTTTCATCTTCTGTCTTCCCTGAAACTCAAAACATCTCACTCCCTCATCCTCGGCCACCTGAACTGCCTGATCATTCTGTTTCACCTTCTGCCATGTCTGAAATTCGATCCATACCAACTATTACTCCATCATAGAGTAACTCTCCCAGCCAACTCACATCACATCCAGAATCAAGTACTGCTCCACCTGACAGTAGATTTTCTCCTCCTTCCGCCCGCAGGTCCACTCGTGCTATATTTGCTCCAAAATGGCATGGTGATTATATAATGCAATCCACTGATGACTCAGTTACCCCTACATCAACCTGTCTGTCTTCTGTCTACAGCCAACTCAGCTGACCCTCACACGTATAAGCAAGCTGCAGAACATCGTGAATGGTTACAAGCCATGGAAGAGGGACTTTATGCTTTGCATCAGAATAAGACTTGGATCCTAGGACCACTACCTCTAAATAAGCACACAATTGGTTATAAGTGGGTTTAAAAAACCAAACTAAATCCTGATGGAACTGTTGCTCGGTGCAAAATTCGGTTGGTGGCTAAAGGGTATATCAATATTGAAGGGTTGGACTATCAAGAGAGTTTCTCACCAGTAGCCAAGCATACATCCGTGCGTCTGCTACTTGCTGTGGCTGCTTCTAAAGGATGGAAGATATCACAGCTTGGCATAAACAATGCCTTCTTGCACGGCACACTAGAGGAAGAGATGTACATGGACATCCCACCAGTGTATACAGAAGGATCTCCTGGTGATGTGTTCATCCTAAAGAAGTCAATCTATAGTTTAAAACAGTCTTCTCGGCAGTGGAACAAAGCATTAACGACCAATCTGCTTGCCTATGGTTTTATTCAATCAGTGCATGACAACTGTCTCTTCATCTTGGTTAAGAATGGTAATTTTATCGCTCTACTTGTATATGTAGACTATGTCCTGCTTACAGGAAATTCTGAAGCTGAAGTGATCTGCATCCGAGAATATTTTGACCATTCCTTCAGTTTAAAAGACCTTGGACCTGCTCGTTACTACCTTGCACTAGAACTGATTTCCACACATGGAGGTCTGTATGTCCATCAACACAAGTACATAGAAGACATAATCCATGACACTAAACAGACTGATGCAAAGATTGCAATTACTCCACTACCTCCTGGCCTTCGACTTGCTGTCAAAGATCTTTCTGCCCTTCTTCCCAATCCATCCATATATCGAGCACTCCTTGATCGTCTCTTATATTTAAGCTTTACTCATCCGGATATCAACTATTCTACTCAGCACTTGAGCCAATTTATGCAAGCTCCCCACTCAGCGCATTACAGTGCAGAGTAGTTATTTGTGTATGGAGACGAATCAGAGGTCATATCAGCGCATGACCTCTGATAGGACGAGTTGGAGACGTCATATTACGGTTAAAGATATATAGGACTATGTAGAGTAGTTATTTGTGTATGGACCTCTAGGCTAATAGAAATTAGTGAGATATACTAGTGGATATTTGCACCTAATTGTATTTTATCTGTTTAGTTGGTTCCTTATTTGTGTAGGCATTTGTTTTATTTCGGATGTATGTAGTGTATGGTTGAGGTAAGTAGTTTTATTTCTGCTATATTCGCTTATTCCTTTTATCATTGTTATAATATATTATTACAACTATTAGTAGGATTATTACTTACTATTACTATGATTATTATTTTTTTTTTCGAGCTGAGAGTCCCCCTGTTTAAGGGCGGGTATCATTATTTGGTTTGGTTTTGTAGTGTTTCTTATTCTCACCAACATTGCTCTAATTTGCCCTCACTTTGTTGGCTTTGCGTATTTTTGACTTCTTCTCAATTATTATTTTGTTGCTTGATTTTGTTCTTTTGGGCGGCAGGTTTTTTGTTCCATTTTTATTATGGATTTATGACTAAACATTGCTGGATGTTTACTGATAATTTTTTGGTCATTTCTTTTATCCAATTTCACACTATATGATGCTATAAATTTTTTGGTCATTTGTTGCTACCAACTTTGTCGTCTTCCTTGGTCATTCTCTGTTTTAATGCTGCTCCATTCAAACACACAGCTCCTCATTCTGTTATGTATCTTTGTTTGAGCTGTCATGATGTCGCGACTTCGACTTTGAATTCTGTTATGTTAGAATATTGAGGGTGGGCCATATTCTAGTTACTCATGGATGGTCAATTCGCTAGATTGACATTCAAAATACTTTTCTCCATGAGACTGTGAGAGAAGAGGTATATTTGGCTCAATCCCAAGACTACATTCACCGTCAATTTCTTGTTGGCAGTTGAGAGGATATACGTGGGATTAAGGAAATATATACAATCATGATCCCTAAAATTTAGGGATCACGTAACTGATTGAGAAGAGTTGTATATGGTGAGGGAGTGTGTGATGTAGAGCTATATATATGTGAGATTGTAAACAAGAAACCTACGGAAAAAAGAAAGAAAAGAGAAGAGAAAGGGATCAACCAGATCCAACCATGGAGTAGGGATTTCTCCCGAACCACGTAAAATTCTTGTGTCTATTCATACAAATCTCATACAAACATGGTATCGGAGCAGGGATTTTGATCCCATTTTTCGTCATATACCGAAAAACGAATCCAGCAAGTCTGTGAAGCAATGACAGGGGGCGACACATCTGGTGATATCACCATCCCCAAATCCGAACTCAACAAATACCTTGCCCATCAACTTACAGAGTATATGGAGGCTCAACATCACACAAAGTCAGAAAAGGAGGAGGAAGGTTCTGTCTCAATAGATCTCAAATTGGATGCCAACAATTATGTATTGTGGTCCAGAATGATGGAATTAGCCATCGGCGGCAAGGGTCGCCTTGGTCATATTACCGGCGACACCAATATTTCGGAGAAAACAGATCCGGAATACGCAACCTGGAGGGTACGCGATACACAGGTTTTTTCATGGATTACCAAATCAATTGACCGTAGATTAGTAGATCAGTACATCTACTATCCCAATTCTTTCGAATTGTGGAACATTCTCGCCCGGACTTTTCACTACGGAGAGGATAGCCTCCAAATATTCGATTTGGTGACAAAGGCCGATCGGCTAACTCAGGGGAAACTATCACTGGAGGAGTATTACTCGTTGAGCAATGCATTGTGGGTCGAAGTCGACCGTCGACGCCCAAACCCGATGGAATGTATCAGGGACATCGACAAACACAACAACTTGAAAAACGAACATCGTTTGTTCAAGTTTCTGTCTGGATTAAATCCTGAATTTGACCCAATCACTCGTGATGTGTTGAAAGAAAAACCACTACCCTCAATAAATGATGCTTATGCCACAGTTCGTCGAGAAGTCGCTCGGTGCCTTATTTGGAAAGCTTCCGGCGTGGCCTCCGGCGGAACAAACATACCATCATCGGGCGAAATTGGGACAGGACTAGTGACCTATGAACCAGGGGGAGGCAACAGAAACCATACCGGAGGTGAATGGGTGCAGACTATCGGAGGTCAATGGCAGCACAAGCGGTCAGAAATTGAGAATTCATCCAGTTTTTCATCCTCCCGCCGTCCATTTTGTGAGTATTGCCAGATTCACGACCACTGGAAGCGAGAATGCTTCAAATTGCACCGGATCAGTGGTCTAACCGAGGGAGCCGAAGAGGTGGTCGTTCAAGTTTCGACCGATGAGGAGGCCGTGCCGTTGTGACAGACGGAGGCCAGCACTCGTCAGCAGACAATAGTGGTGAAGGGACGAGCACTATGAACGTCGGCCATGGGAAGAATCGAGACGGTGGACAGAATCGAGACGGAGATGGAGGGATCCAGATTGAGCAGATAGAGACCCGCCTTCACGGTGATACGGATCCCTTGACCCGGTTCACAGGTATGTATAGAGGAGGGGGCGGTGCGAAAAGACCAGATTGCCCCTCCTCCATTTCAACTGCATGTTACTTTTTTGAAGGAGCTTTTGGTCATTTTGATGATTCATCTAATTCTGGGCCGCGTGAAATTTTGTTTGGGCCGAATAAGTCTGCAGGAAATGGGCTATGTAAGAACGGTCCTGGGCCAATTGATTTACAGCCAAGTCTGACGAGGAAAAATGGTCCGAACTGCACTCTTTCAGCCCATGGAGTAAATGGGCCCAGTCCAGGAAAATAGAACGAATGGATTTTTGATTGTGGAGCCACCGATACAATTATACATGATTTATCTGACATTGTTCAATTGCAGAAAACACATAAGAAGTTGGTAAAGATTGCGAATGGGGCTTCTGTTCCTGTAAAGAGTGCTGGAGTTATTGAGATTTCTCCATCTATTAAACTGTCTAAATGCCTATATGTCTCATCTTTATCATACAAGTTGTTATCTGTTAGTCATATTTCAAAGGAGTTGAACTGTGTGGTGATGATGTACCCGTCCTTCTGTCTTTTGCAGGATATTCGTACGAAGAAAATAATTGGACGTGGTACTGAACGGGACGATCTGTACTATGTCGATGAAGTTGCTTTAGAAGGACAGACTCTTTTAACCCGTGGGTCTCCAGACTCTCAAAGTTGGTTGTGGCATTGTCGTTTGGGTCATCCATCTCACTCCTATCTTTGTCATTTATTTCCTGCTATGTCTAGTATTCCTTTCAATTTTGAGACCTGTGTCCTGGCCAAGAGCCATAGACAATCTTTTTTAGCAAAACGTACTCGTGTTCCACATATTTTTTCCTTAGTACATTCTGATGTTTGGGGTCCAGCTCCTATTGTTGGTGGTCAAGGAATTTGTTATTTCGTATTATTTATTGATGATTGCTCTTGTATGATGTGGGTCTATTTTTTGAAAAATAAATCTGAGGTTTTTGACAAGTTTACTCAGTTTTATAAAATGGTGTCTGCCCAATTCAACACCAAAGTTCAGGTGCTTCGTTCTGATAATGGGGGTGAGTTTGTTAACTCCAAGATGAAAACTTTTTGTTCCGAGAATGGAATGATACACCAGACGTCCTGTCCTTACTCTCCATAACAAAATGGGGTAGCTGAAAGGAAAAATAGATTTTTGCTTGAAATAACTCGTGCTTTGATGATTGAGTCACATATCCCTTCAGTTTTTTGGCCTGAGGCTGTAGCCACGTCGGTTTTTCTAGCTAATCGGTTGCCTACAAAAATTTTGAAGTTTCATACTCCTCTCAAGACATTATCTGAGTTTACACATGTTCTATATGCTATGTCTTTAACACCTCATGTTTTTGGGAGTAATCGAACCAAATTTGATGCGTGCGCTGAAAAATGTGTCTTTGTGGGTTATTGTGGTTCGCAGAAGGGTTATCGATGCTATAATCCTCAAACATGTTGTATGATTATCACTATGGATTGCAATTTTGTCGAGACCGAGTACTACTATAGAGCAAACACCCAATCAATGAGTCAGGGGGAGAGTGAATTAGACTCACTTGATTGGCTATCTACTCATTTACCACAGCCGATTCATGTGCCTCACGCACCTGCCACAGTTCCACCTACGTCGATTCATGTGCCTCACGCACCTGCCATAGTTCCACCTACATCGACTCATGTGCCTCACGCATGAGACCCGCCTCATGAGTTAAGTAGGTCATCATCTATGGAGCAAACCATCGACTTAGTACAGCCAGAACGGGACGAGCTGCCTCAATTGTTTCCTCCTACGG
>JAOYMZ010092249.1:0-26327 GCA_025802335.1 Pinguicula primuliflora
TAACTAATGGCTTGTATGTTCTGATTTTGTATAAACAGCGGAAACAGCGCTATCTACATGTGCAAGAACTTGGAACTACATATGTTGGGGATGAAAGACCATTTTGGGAAATTCATGAATCCTCGTACAGTAAAACATTATAGGGAACTCTATGCCATGTCGATTTTCCAAAATGAATTGCCCATTTGAAGATGTCATGTCATGTAAAGACCTGATAGTTTTGTATTAACAATTTGTTGTATTAATGAGGTAGCGCTTCTGGCGTGGCGGTACCGAAGCCACCATTCGGTCAGTATGTCATTTTCGATATATGTAGATGTAGCGACTTGATAAAATATTTTTTTCTTTATTAACGTTTTGTAGTAATGAATTTATCAGAGTATCTAATCTACTGTCAGCTCGATTATAGCATCTACATCTACATAAATCATCGTCGGGGACCAAGTATTGCCTTCTTTATCAGCTACTAATCATTTCTCCTCTCGAAATTCCTCCCGATGAGAAGAATCGAAAAAATGCCAAAAAGTCCACTTGAAGTGCTATGCCAAAAAGTTCACTCAAAGTGCTGCCTTTTTCTTCATATTTGTCACCAAATATTGATGGCAACTATTAATTCGAAGTTCCTTAACTTGCCAAATTCACTCCATGCGCACACCTATACACACGAGACCCGAACCGATCGTAAACGGCCGGGCTCTCTTCTTCTTCATGGGCTCTCGTGACTCGAGTGTTGGGCCGACCCAGCTTCTTTCCCATTTCTTCTAAATTCTATCATATATAACTTGTCAAGACCCATGCCGTGGTTTGCAGGATAAGATATTAGACTTACCTACTCCCTGCATTATAAAAAAAAAAACTTCATGCTTTTGAAGAGTAGTAATTTTGGCCTTATTTTATGTATGAATGTGTCCAGTTGTATTGGATTAAAGAAAGCAGTGGAATAGTACAGAATCCAACTGGTCAAATGGAATCAAGTATATCATCCGCTGTGGGACTCACGACAAGAAGGTGAATCTAATTCTTGATACCTGTTCTACCCTGCTTATCAAACAAGCTAAGGAACTTGAATTAATAGTTGCCATCAATATTAGGTGACAAATATGAAGAAAAAGGCAGCACTTCGAGTGGACTTTTTGGCATAACACGAATTAAATTCCAAGCCTTAGACGACTAGGTAGAGAAGCTATCATGATCCACTTACACACTAAACAAAACAATCCCATGAATCTTTCATACCATGGGAGTTGACTAAAAGGCCAGTGGATTTAAAGAATTAGAGTTTGCAGGAGATGATTTATGTGATCCTGGTTCAGTTATGTAATCTGAGAGATTTTTTTTTTTATAGTTACTTCAACAAAGGTGTTGTCTTTTACTTATGTGGCCCATATGGGCCTTTCCCTGATTTGTATATGTGAATCCTATTGATCAGGAATTGTTATTGAACCCCACAGATGTCTAGTAGGATCATCATCAACGCCCCACTGTTCTTGCTCTGTGTGATTTTATCAGTAATCTATTACTATCCCTCTGGTTCTGTTTCTGATTCTTGTCATATTCATCAGCACATACTGAACTCGGACAGAGAGTTCCAGCAGCGGAACAAAATCTTCTGGGAGTTTAATGAACAGACCAGCTCTTGGGTTCAGGTGGGGTTTCCTTATGAATTGGTTTCTTGTAATGATGGTGTCTGTAAAGTTGTGGCTTCGATTCAAGAATCAAGAAACAAGGCCGAGAATCAAAGGAAAGAAGCAGGATGGGATGATGATGATGATGCAAGAGGGCGTGAGAAGAAGCCTATTGAATTAGAATTACCTCTCAACCTCATGCCTGTCAGGAGCTCAAGGATCTCATTGACAAAGATGTCGGAGACATCCATTTGGGTTACGGGTCGAAGCGGGTCGATATACGAGAGGCTTTGGAACGGATTGCAGTGGGTGGTTGCACCTCATGGGTTGCCTTTCTCTGCTGGTTATGCAGTTTCAGTTTTTATGTTGAATCAGACCATTTTTGCTTTGTCTGAGTCAGGGATACTGTACCAGGTGAGGAGAGACTCTGGGTTTTGTTCTGTTTTGTCCTTGTTTTAATCAGGCTTCCGGTGTTTGACTGGTAATGGAAACTACAGATGCAGTTTTCCGAAGATTCACAGGCAATATGGACTGAATTCAAGCCAGAAGTGGAAGAAGGCAAGAATAAGGAAACAGAAGTTCAAAATTCAGTACTTGAGTTTAAATCTGGAGTCATATCCAGTGACAAAAAGTAAGTTCCTGTTTCTTCACATTTACTTCCCTGATAAAGAAACTTAAGACATCTGTGTTACACTCAGGAGAATGTACTTATGCTCAAAGAATGGACTGGTATTCCAAGTAACTGGAGTTGATTCATGGAGGTATGATATGTAAAGTGTCAAAATCAGACAATTACTCCAAGCTTCTAATGGGAACTCTTGATTAGATTGATGAATCATGGAAGACCACCAGGAGCAAACATTGTAGCCATAACTGATGCAGACACAGTTAGAACAGGACTTGTGTTTGCTGTCAGGTGAGCAAACTACTTTCATTTACCTTTTTTTCTTCAGAGGAACTCGAATCCTCGACCTATTTGGTCAAAGGTGAAAGTGTCTTATCAACTAAGCTGCACTTCGTTGTCTACTTTTATTTACCTGGTTCTAATGGGAACTCTTGGAGGTCACATTGTGTCACAGTGATGCAGGGGATCTTTATGAGTATGATCAAACATCAAAGCCCCCATGGAAGAAGCATATAAGTTTGGAAGAATCCACGAACCATACTACATCCCTTGCCTCGATCGGACCCTGCTGTTTACACGGGCTAGTTGGGGCTCAGTCTGTGTCTCTCTTCCTACTAACCAAGGTATCAATCCAAACATACATTTACTGTCAACCCAAGCATCTTCTTCGCCCTCTACAGAGTATATTTGATCTAACATGTACAAAACAGGTGGGAGAACTGGTGGAAAGACGTCTGCATCACAGGAAATGGAAATGGTTGGTACATGGAAATCCCAAAGGCCATATCCTCACATCCATAACATGCATCTCTCACCAAGAAGTGAATGACAGATCAAACACATTGTTCTTCACAGCAGCAGAAGGATTCGTTTTCGAGTACCACATTCAGAAAGACCCAGGTACTCACAAATTGACTCTACCATTTGAATCATACTTTCGAGTAACAAGTAATGTTTCCTGATCAAAGTATCTGTCTTTTAGGAAGAATCAATGCTGATGATTCTGAAATTAATTGGTTGAACTATGATCATCCCCCACATGCCAAAGTTGCCGTTGGCATATCAGGGCTTCAGCTTCAATCAGGAAGGCTCATATTCCCTTTGGATGATGGTCGTCTCGGAGAGCTCCATTTTCCAGGCATTGGGGGTGAAAACTCTGCCCCCAATGCCGCCGCAGTCAGTAACCGGAGGAGATCTCAATCTCAGTCTCAAAATCTGAGATACGTTTGGTCCTTATTAGATGCTCCGGAGAGTGAAGGTTGGAATGCAGAGTATTGCATCGAAGAACGAGGGCCTTCAAACTGCATCCTCGGTACCAAAGAAGCAAACAACGGAATCTCATCATCGTCTAAATGGAGAAAAGACAGCAGAACGCAGCCGTATTACCTGTTACAGAGCAGTTCGTCTGACACCACCACCACCAGCAGCAGCAGCTTCATAAAAGATGACAAAGGTGATGTTTCCCCGTCTAAATTGTTTCGTCTCCGGTTGATCCAAGATCGAACATCGTTTTTCGTCATCCCGGATAACGGATTGACTCTGGAGTATTTGTACAATGAGAACAACCTGTTTTGGCTGAGGCATGACTTCTCATCCACGAGAATGTCAGGTGTTCTAGGGTTCTACAATGGAAGTTTGTTCTTGGTTGATGATCATGGAAGTTTACTCATCAGAGAAACTTCTGCCACCGGCGATCTAGCGTGGATAAATTGCACCGCCATCAGGAAAGGGAGGAGAGTCGTCGTCGGGCCGCCGTGGGATGGGATGCCAGGACAAGAACGAAGAGCAAGACCGGATGATGCAATTTTCTTCGTCAGCAGGAGCGGGAGACTACTACAATTCACAGTAAGTGTTTGACAGAAGTCCGCAGTGAAATTTAACAAAGAGAAAAGTTTTCAAAAAGTGCATCTCGTATCAATTTGAGCAGGTCGCCTTGAGAGAGTTCAGATGGAAAGACTGCAAGAATCCTCCTGGTACCAGAATCAGCAACATCCTGGATCAGGAACTGTTCAGGGAAAACATTGTATTTGTTGTGGGTAGAAACGGGAGGCTCTACCAATACAACAAGGTAACCCATCTGTGGCACGAGCACCAACAATCACAACACTTAGTTCTGTCAAGATCCCCGGGAACCGCCATGCGACCGTCTACAACATCACTCAGGGGATCCATCTTCATGCTGTCGGAACACGGCGGACTGGTGGAGTACCGGTGGAGTACGACTGAGGGATGGAACTGGATCGAACACGGAACACCGGATACAAACGTGACGATCATTGGAGCACCTGGACCGTGCTTTGGAGGTAGTGATCTGTTCTTGATTGGTTCAGATGGGAATGTGTACTTGAGATTCATGGATCAAGGAGAGTGGAAATGGAGGGATTGTGGATTCCCTCAGGATGGGGACACAGATCATACGGGCGATGATGCTGAAGTAAAAGAGTTTGCTGGTGACTCTGCAAGAAATGAAGAAAATTCAGTTGATGGTTACTGCGATCCCAAGGTACCATTATCAGGAAAAAACTTCAGTCATTTATTCGGCACCGTGAGCTCGATATAACAAACCCTTCATTTGCGAGGTATCTGTAATCAAATTGAGCTCCTATTGATCAGGAGTTTAAAAACCTTCATTTGTGTGCAGGTTGCATCCACTCGCCCCATGCCATTCTCTGAAGATGCAGTCATATTTGAGCTGGAGGATGGTCGAGTACGTTTTTGCTCCGTCACTTGCAAATATTTGATAGCTCTGCCAAAAGACAATTAACATTGTGGTACTCGTAATAAACAATATGATGATTCAATGGCAGTTAGCAGAAATGAGACGCACAGAGGACAAAGGTTGGCAATGGTCAAGAACGATTGTTACTCCGACCAGCTCGTGCACGGCGAGTATCCGGACATCCATGCCATTGTAAAACAAACAGGTTAGGAAGAAAGGTTAGTGTACCCATTGAAAAATATAAATTTGCAGCTTATACATGACCATAAACAAATAAACGTACAGCTTATACATAATGTTTCCTACCTTTGACATCTTTTCTTACATCTTTTCCTGTTCACTCGACATCAAATTTAGAGAACGCAATGCATTTAAAACAAGCTTCCAGAGAGATTTCTCATGTTCGCATCACATTAACACAATGAGCAATTACGTATCGAGTGGCTGCCCTAGCCCAACTATAAGTATTTCTAATTCCTTCAATAAAATAAAGTATCACGATTCTCGCTTAAACGGATTTACCATTCAGAAAGAGAGGAGAAAAAAAGTGCACCACAATTCATAAAGCATGATCATTTCAGATCACCAACTGCCTAAGCTATCTAATTCACAAAACGTATGACAATATTGTTCCTTTTCTAGGATTAGTCGAGGCAGAATATCAAAGCCATGAAAGGGTATAAATAGAATACAGCAATACACAATGATGTGTGTCAACGCAATCAAGTCCAGTCAACCATCCACCACAATGGTAATCTTCATAACATATTTCAAGCAAGCTTCACATCAGTGTTTTTTCCACTCGAAATCACACAGAAAAGCTCTCTCATGATCTAGCCTCTCAGAATCTCCTCCTTGGACTCCTAGAACGGTGACCTCTCGGTGATCTACATGGCAATGGAGAGATGAAATATGAGAATCAAATTACAGAACCAAGAGTGCATGGAGAGATACACATTATAACTAAGGTCACACGGAAAGACTCTGAACATTCCTTTTAAACGGGTTCAAATTTCAAGAGTAAAGCCTTGGCAAATATATCAAATTTCTTGGCTAGATATTTTTCAGGATTATGCATTTTATGCATTCCAATATATCTATATGCGTGAGTATCAATACCAATAGAGACATGATGTGATCATTTTTCCTATTTCCTATTTCCCTGGTATGGGAAAAAAGAACCACATCCTAAAATAAAACGTAAACATGAACATTTTCATTTAAAAGCAATATTAATCTCCATGCGGTACATGAAATCTGGACAGCACACCTCCTTCTCATGTTTCTCCTTCTGAATGGACCTCGACTGAATGCCCAATCAACATTAATAACCTGGGTGAGCAGCTCACTTCCATCCAGTTCAGTTATAGCTTTCTGTGCTTCCTCAAAATTCTCATACTCGATAAGAGCATAACCCTGGAAACAACATAAAACTTAGCATTGCAAGAAATATGCATCTGAGGTGAATCTATTTCCCAATTACAACACGAAACAAACTCATAGACATTCCACTTCCGATCAACTAATATTAGTAACAGTATCAAGCATGGCAAAACTGCCAATACGGATCACATAGACATTCAGTCTCCACATAAGTTCATCACAAACAACAAATTACGTATCGAGCTGAACAAAAAGTAGGAACTTGCTCAGCGCTTCAACCCAATGAAAGCAATATGCTTAAACCGATTGCAAAATGAGAAATACAAAACTAGAAACTCACAGCTTCAGCCACTATCATCACCGATAACTGGGAAGAATAATACAAATGAGAATGCCACAACAAATTGCCTCAACGAACAAACAATTCAGACGTGCGTAGTTCGAATATATAACTTAGGAGCAACATAACGGAATACGTATTGGACCAATGGAAAGTAATAATCTTTACCTTGACATATCCAGACCTTCGATCAAGATTCAAGTGTAAATTCCTTATCTCTCCAAATTCACCAAATGCATTTTGTAAATCATCCTCCTGTGCCTCTTCATGTACGCCAGTTACAATAATAATCCATCCTTCAATAGCTACAAAAATGGAATCGATTAGAATTCCATTGCCATAGATATAATACCATCAAGTTACTTCTTCACAAGAGAACTGGACAACTATCTAAATAAAAGAGATTCGGATAATAGAGCGAGAACCCGAACGGGGCGTCAAACCCTAACCCCAAAGCAGGGGGTTATCACATCCCAGCTCGAGGGAAACTTGTATCAACAGATCTCCGTTTCGGCAATCAATTTCGTGTTAATATTGATGTTTCTCAGTTTAATTATATGAAAATACAGAAATTGGTAGGAGTCCAACACTTACATCGTTCTGGGCCAGGGCCACCTTCTGTTTCATGAGAGTCAAAGCGCGCCGCCATACGTGCATTTCTATCCGCTTCAGCAGCAGCCTCATCCTTGAATCCACGCCCCTTCGTCTTCTTTGGAGCCGATGAAGAGCCACCGCCGGTTATGGCGGACTTCAGCCAATGAATAGACGCGGCGGCCGACGGTGAACCATCGCCGATGTCCTCATCCATTAGGTCATCATCCTCCGGCTCGAAATCAACGGCCTCTGCTTCCACGTTCGCCATTGATCGAGTATTCAACTGCGTTGTCTTGTTTTTCCCGTCTGCGTTTGGATAACCAAGGGTTTGGTGGGGTGAAAGAGGGAACTGGTTTAATGAAGACACGATTCAATACCGGTCGGGTTGGACTTCTCACTTGGGCTGGATCCATGATATTTTAATCTACAATCGCCGGGCCTGGTGCAGGTCTAGTCCCATGGGCCAACTCCTAGTCTGTTCGGGTGTATGAGCTATTAAATTTTAATTGTTCGTCCAAATAATGTGAATAGAATTCTGTATTTATTTAAAAAAAAATGATTTTTTATTCTAGGATGAATGGTTCTAGAAGCTACATTCTCATGATTTCAAAATGATTTTGGATTTTAATTTCGTAATTTTATCATCAAAAAAATTTAAAATTATAAATATTGGATGCATGCTACAAAATTGTAATTCCTTTGAACTATACATGTCAATTTTTTTTGGGTAATTAAAATCCATCATTCACTCCACGACAAACAAATGTTATATCTTAAAAGATCTTTAAAATGATAACAAATGACGAAATAAACTGTTGTGTAAGGACGAAAAAAAAGGACGCCGTCATCACGATTGGGAAAATCCTGCATTGAGAATGGCGTCACCTTATGGCGGTCACGCCTCATTTGCTTCAAGAGAGAGATGATATCAATCTCAACAACACTTAAGCAAAAATCTCTAATTCACCATAAAACAAAAGATTTTAGCAAAAATCTCTAATTGGTAAGTTGGTTGTGACACCATCACCAACCATAGGCTATAATAAAATGTACTCTATATTAGCCTAAATAATCATAAGGATACAATAACATTTCACACTATGTATCGAATGGGATGCACACAATTTTTCCGACCAATAAGATTGTCAAAAAAATTAGGGTCTGTTTACTGTATGTGATAATAGCATTTGATTACGGTAGTTATCGTTTTTCGTAACTACCGTAATCAAACTGCAAAACATGTTTACTTAGGTTTTGATTGAGAGCGCTAAACTCGGTCAAACGTCCCAAATTCCTCCTTTTCTCACCTCATTTTGATTGAGAGTGATAAACTTTTTTTTAGCCAAGCAACTTTTAAATTTTATAAAGAAGTCCAAAATATTTACATAGCTCATAATTGAGCCCAAAACTCATTTACAATTTTCACCTCACCACTCGCAAATTTCGAATTCGAACTCTCCGAATTCATCATCCACCAGTTCGTCGGCTGGATGCATCGATTTTCTCAGGTTATGCTTTGCTGGTGAATTTGGATTTCCAGCACTTTCTTCGGGAATCTTTCCCAGTCCAGATATATATACCCATGAGTTTATCCACTGGATTTCATGATCTCATATGTTCTGCGTTTGATTTGATCAACAAGTTCTTGTGGGTCTGTAGGGATACCTTCACAAATCAACCGTTTTGTGATTAACCAAATTTGTCAGATTGTCGAAATCTAAAATGTGTTCCACAGTTTACGATCTCTGTGATTGGATACTTAGCTGCCTATTATGAGTGCTAAACTAATCCCCTCAACTACAATCATATAAAAGTATGTTGATATATACAAATAACATTATTCTATTATTTCTCATAAAAAAAACACTAACTGAGGTGCAGTCTGTTGTCAAGTTGGATAAGGACAATACAACACGGGAAAAAAGCAAGACAAAAAGCAACTTCCTTGATCCTTTCAAAGAACTGCATCACCGCCGCTTGCCGCCGGCCTCGTCCTTCAAAAATGTCACCTCACAGTCTACTCACACTTGCACACAGTGTGCTTCAAGTTAAGGAAGCAAAGAAAGGAAAATGGGTAAAAAAAAAAGAAATGGGAGAGAGGAAGGAGCTGACTTGAGACGAATAGCAAATTGCATAAAGGAAAACTAAATCCCTTTTTTCATGCCTTTAATTTAGCAATTAATGCGTTTCCACATATCTATGTTAAGGTATGTATGGAATGATGATTAGCCTAACCTAAGCACCAGCTCATCATTATACTGTCTGCAACTTATATGTTGAAAATCAAAATATTGGAGACGTCTTCGTTGTAATTCCTTTCCAAAACAAACCTACATTCCCCAGAATCACTCTCCGTTTACTCCTTGAAGGGTTTTTTCGCATCTACTGTGAACTCTGTCGCGTCCGCTTCTTCTTGCCCATTTGGTATGCTTTGGTTCCCATAAGCACGAGCTCATCGTTAAAACTGACTAAACTTTTGTTTTGACATAATAAGCCCATCTGCAAAACTCATACTTTTTTTTTCTCTCTTATGGGTTTCAATCTCACAAACTCTGCAAACAACTCCGTCCTCTTCTTGCGCATTTCTCTTCGGTGGGAGGGTGAGTGACTTGCGAAACAGTTAAGTTGTGTCTTTTGGGTTTGAATTTTGAATCGTTGTCGGTCAAAGGTTACAGCTTCAGGAATATTAAACAGAGAGACGAGGAAGAAAAAGAAGAGACATGGATGCATGTGAGGCCACAAAAATAGTGATGGCAAGAATCAAAGAGTTGGATATGGAGAACACTTCAAAAATTCTGGGGCATATTCTGTTGCAGGCACAAGGAGACAAGGAGGTAATAAGGTTGGCCTTTGCCCCGGAGTCTCTCTTACAGTCTTGCGTCAACCAATCAAAGGCCTGTTTGGGGCTGCTCCCTTCTTCCTCAGAGCCTTCAACCCACTTCTCAAATGCTTTCCCTCAAACTTCGCCCAGAATTTTCATTCCAAATCATGCGGTGCATTTCCACAACCCCTCCTCGCCATCTGCTTCGGTTACGAGAAATGAGGAAGCAAGTTTGCATTTTGGTGATGCTAATGGCTTTCATGATGAATTCTTGTATGGTGCTGGTACTGGTGATGGATTACAGCATCAAATTCATGAATACTCTTCCTTGGTGGATGACTTCATACCAGATCCAATTAATAGTCAAAATGGGATCCCACACCCACAGTCACTATACAGTAGGTCTAGTTCAGTGAGAGATGCTGATTTTCAATCTAATTTTGAATTTGGGTGGAAGCCTTGCATGTATTTCACAAGAGGGGCTTGCAAGAATGGTGAATCTTGCAGGTTCTCACACGATGGTATTGGCAATAGAGAAAGACTTGAGGTGGGGTCTCCGGGCATGGATTCTTCAGTGTTTGATGAGTTTTTAAGGTCCAAGGCTCAGCAACAGAGGCTCGAAGTTTTGTCATCTGGAAGCCACCAGCCTTTTCCTCACAAGTATATGGACCTTCAAGAGGAAAATAAGTGGTACTATTTATGGAATGAAGCTCCTTTTACACTTTGTATAAGTATCCTGTTTCTGATAACCTTTGATATTCTTGGTGTGTGTCCATGTTAGCTCGTTTATAATTACTGTTATGTTAAAAATGTATCGTTTGTGCCTATGTTTCGTTGTAGCCCCTTTGTTTTACTGAAGCTATGAGATGAGGCTTTCTTTGCTGTCTAATTTCCAGCTAGGTTGTTTTATGTGATGTAGCTTCTTTCATTTTTGTCTTGTCTTAATTTTTTGGAATTTGTTTTGGACTCTTTCACTACATGTTCCATTCCAGTAATGTTCAGCTGAATGGAAAAGATGTACCTTTTGTTCAGCAAAATATACAAGTACACGAAACCTGCATGGAAGATTTATATATGTAGTCAGTTATGGTTCTCTCATCATTTTAATGGGGTTAATGGCATCTATTATGACTGATCTTATTGAATTCTAAAGACTAACCATGGGATGTGCTATTAGGGAGGATTTGTCATCCATTGGACTGTGTGCTGGTGCGAGTTCAAGCGCCCGGCAAATCTACTTGACCTTTCCAGCTGACAGTACATTCAAGGAAGAGGATGTTGCAGGATATTTTAAGTAAGTGATTGAATGTAAGCATTTTCTGTTCTTGGAATGGGATTGCAACGAACATATACTTATACCGCTTCTTGTTGCCTGGTTCAAGTAGCACATTCGGCCCAGTTCAAGATGTTAGGATTCCTTATCAGCAGAGGCGAATGTTTGGGTTTGTTACATTTGTTTACTCGGAGACTGTTAAACGTATTTTGGCAAAAGGAAACCCTCATTTCATCCGTGATTCTCGTGTTCTGGTCAAACCGTACAAGGAGAAAGGGAAACTTCCTGAAAGGTACTTTTCTTTTGGGTTCACTTACTGTTTCTTTAGTTGTAATCTTTGTTATTATTCTCTGATTAATGATGGCCTTTTTGTTGATAGGAAACAATATCATCAGCAAATGGATAGAAGAGATTATACCTCTTGCATGAGCCCCTCTCTTAGAGATTCCATAGAACAACTTGATATCCCTTTTGGTAAGCATCGAACTTTATGCTATTTATTCGTTTGTTTGCCGGTGTTTCTGCTGAAATATTTATTTCTTTTTCCAACAGGGCCTAGAATGCTCCTGAATGCACGAGAGAAGATCCTCCGTAGAAGATTGGAGGATCAGGAAGAATTACATAATGCCATTGAACTTCAAGGCGAAAAGATGACGAACTTACATCTAATGGACCCGCAAGATCAACGGGATACTCGTTATTTGCATTCAAGTTTGCTAGCTGATTTGCCATTTCCCTCCCCAAGGCAGTCTTACTACCTGATGAAACCATATGGTAGTTGCTACTTTTACTTTTCAGGGTTATCCATACTATATTAGAGTCTTTAATCAGTCTGTGGTTATACTTTTAATGGGAAGAATGTATTGTTATACAGTAATATCTTCTTCCCCACATGAGGGATTCTTTGAAACGAATGAAAATGGAAATATTTGTCTTTCTGCAGAGTGTGATAATGGCCAAGAAGCATCTAAAACTATATGAATGTTGTTGCTGCGGATGACAAGTGCTGAGTTCCAGCATGCATCTGATGGCGATTCTTGACTAACTGAAAGGTACTTCAGTTAGTTTTTTTCATGGACGAAAACGGAAATATTTGTCTTTCTGCAGAGTTTGATAATGGCCAAGAAGCATCTAAAACTATATGAATGTTGTTGCTGTGGATGAAAAGTGCTGAGTTCCTGCATGCATCTGATGGCGATTCTTTTCCTGCCTGCATGTTTCTTGACTAGGCATACCTTGTCATATGCTCAGCATGCGATGCTTATACGATTAAAAGCACCTACCTAGTGGTCTTTGTAGCATATCTTGTGTCAAAAAGTTGCATTTCTTCCCTTTGTAAAAACCAAAAATGCTATACGCCACCTAGAAATGACATCTTGAACCACCCATTGCACACATACACCAATGTTGGTGTGTCCGCTCACAAGCCTATGGGTGCGTTTGAGGTGTCATTTCTAGGTGCCGTATAGCATTTCTCTGTAAAAACTTGATTCCAAAGTTGATGTTGCCTTGAAAGTTCCAACCCTGTTTAACTGGTACTTGTTGTTAAACATGTCTATCCGTTTTGATATGCTAAAATATGCAATTGAAGCCATTTAAATGCAGGTCCAGTCTCTCATTTCAGTCAGCAAGTAGGAATATTTTCTTAGTAAGGTACATCACTTTCCTGCATAGACTCAATTGCTTTACAATTGCTATTTCTAATACCCTTTTTTCTCCTGCAACGTACAGAAATAACTTTGATATGTGCATAGCTGAAACAACAGCAGGAACAGCAGAAAAAAAAATTGATGGAAGATGCCTCCAAGATTGTTATCTCCAGTAACTCTGCTAGTTATACTACGACTAATACATAATGCATGGATCAACAGATGGATGAACAAACTGTTATAAACTCTCTTTTTCCATTTTGTATCATCTGTAGTTTTATGCCGGGCCACAAAATAATGTAGCAAAACAACGCCTAGTACCAACGATAACTCTCCTTACGGTACAAGGGTAAGTAATTTTCATATTTGCCCGTTCTTCTACGGTCTTTTTATCTATGTGATCACTGATTAGGATGCATCTACTAGGGGCTGGGCCGGACCGGGCTGGGCCGGCTTGTGTTGCCTTAACATTTAATGCACATGACAAAAGTATTCTGGAAATCCATTTAGTTTGGTAGGGAAAATAAAATAAAATTTCATAGCAGAAGAGAAGTATCAGGCGTTAGTTTGTTGGCTCTGTGGGCTAGATTGGTTAGGTGTTGGGTTGATTGCCTTTGCTCTGTTCGAATTTTCACTCGCTTATATTGATACATTGGGCGGTCCATGACTTCTGAAGATCCGCCTAATGCTTTCTTGAACACGAATTTTTGAGCCACCGATATAGCATCGGAAGTAGCCTGGTGGCCCCTTCTGGGTTACCCCACCCTCCTGTCTGACTCCGATGTAACTCTGCATTACCTCGCCCTTCATGTTTGTGGGTAATACATACATGCTACGTTAGGTAGGTTCCTCCCATGACTTCTGTCGGTAGTTCAAAATCAAAAGGTACGTTGGTTCTTTCTGTTCTCTTCCGGTGACAAAAGTAGCCGTAATAACTGCACATGAACGCGTATGAAGATTAGGCCCACACCACATGACTGCCGTAAAAAAATCAGGTCACCCAAGAGAGGGGGAACAACATAACAAACATGCAAAGATCCCATGTGAACGCAAGAGAAGACACACAGGCTGGGTAAAATGGAGACCAACTTATTTAAGTTATCTGTAGGAAAGAATGAACACGAGATACATTTTATAAATAAACGGCCTGGTTTGTTCCCTTCGTTAACAAGCTACTAAATCCAAGAATCAATCTTTATTTATTTTAAATAAAAATTTCATCTTCACAAAACATTTGAGCCAAATTGCAGGCATTGCATTGCATCCAAAATACCCTTCCTAAGAGTATTTTTTTTCTTCTTCGCTTTTTATTGTTTTCATTTCTTGTTCGATTTTTGCAGCGATTCTTGAGGAATCCGAAAGGGCAGCCATCTACCTTTGTCGCCGGCCATCGTTGACGACGGAGCACAGTACCTTGCGACGGTCAGTTTTTCGATTCACCACATAAATTCGACATCAGCGATATTGCTTTCGTACAATTGGTGAATCAGATGGATCCGAATTTTGGGTTTAACACTGCATCATTGGGCCCTTCGAAACCTGCCTCCCGTCTTTCACGGCCGCCACGACTGACCAAGCTACGAAAGCCATTGGCGGGGAACCGACCGAGTTTAATTAGGCCCCCATCGTCGGGAGCTGGAATGCAGGATTTAGGTTCCGAGTCTGCTCGAATTGATCCTGGATTCGGCGGTCCTAAATCCGGTTTTGAACCGAGCCAGCAAAATGTGATTCCTGGGTTTGCATTTGCGTCTACTCCTAGTGGCAAGACTGTCTTTTTTGGCGAGAATAGCGTGAGTGATGATACACAGACGAGCAAGGCGGTGGATGAGATGATGAGGTTGAAGATTGAGAGTGGAAGGGCAGATTCGGTTAGGTTGAATACGAAAACAGGTACGGGTAGTGGTAGGACCACAAGTAATATTCATTTGAGTGGTAGAGATCAGACCTTGCGGCATGTTGATGGAAGTCCGGTTTCTGAATTGCCAGATGAGATAAGAAGACAGCATCTTGATGATGGAAAAAGTGTTAGTGGAAATGTTGGAGATCTTCCTGATAAGTTGAAGAAACTGAATGTGACAGATTATGAGCAAGATGTTATCAAGAGCTTGGGTAGAAATGATGGAATAACAGATGGGAGTAGCCTAGATACTACACTTCCAAATAGGCTAGGGAAATTAAAAATTAATGATTCTTGGTACAGCCCCATGAGGGAGAAGACTGATGATGTTGGTTCTGCTGTCGATGATAAATTAGCGGACAAGTACAGGCCAAATGCCTATGATAAGGTGGAGATTAAAGAGAATATTGCAGCTGGGAACAACTATAATGATCTTCCAACTGAAGCAAGCTCGAGATACGGTATTCATGGCAATCAGGATAAAAATTTAGGTGCTGGGAATATGTACTATATTCCTGGATTGTTTAACTCAGGATTTACTTCTGTTTCTGGATTTGAGACCAAGAGTCATGGTTCCAGTAAGATACCCGCAAGTGAAACCTACTCAACCCCATCTAGCGTGCTTGGATCCAGTGTCCATTACAGACATGGTGAGGCTATTCCTGGTATACCATCTGCAAGCGCAGTCGAAAAGAAAGATGTATTCATGTTCACTAGCAAGTTGGATGATATGACAGCACGGCAGATGGAATTCAGGACACCTGATCCAAAAGTACACTCATTATTTGGGCTAAATAGTAAAGTTGAGACAAAAAGGGAATCCGCTAAAGACGGTAGATTAAAGAAAAAGAAGGGCAAATTGAAGAAACCTGTGCAGGTTCCGTTGATGTACCCACAAACCTTTGTCTTTCAGGAAAGCATACAAGAAAGTTCAGAATCCTCCGAACAATATTCGCCCATGGACTTCTCTCCTTACGACGAGACACTGGCCAGAAGTAATAGCTTATCTAGAGAGACTTCTGTTGCATCAGAGGAGTCTTTTATTGAGGAAAATAAGACATCAAATGAAATCCACATAAAGGGTCCCAATAACTTAGCGGATGATGTTCTAGTTTATGCTACTGAGGCCATGCACCTAAATGAATATGAGAGCAATGAGGGGCGAGCTGAAGTATCCGCAAATTGCGTGAATGAAATTAATAGAGTTGAGAGTCCTGAAGAAGATGCTATTTCTGGAGTTGAGACTGAAAGCTTCAAATCTGCGATGGATGAGTTGGATAACAGCACCGACTCTTTTGTCACTGCATCAGAAACCGAAGTAACCTCCAGTTATAAAATTGATAGACAAGACAGTGATGGTGGAACTCAGTACAAACAAGATGCCTGCTTAGCAGGTGAAGTCAAGCATACCTTCAGTTTTACCGCATCTCCCAGCTCCATTGGTGAGCCATCAGCTTCATTCCGCATACAGAAGAAGAATCATTACAACAAACCTTTTAGTGATTCTTATAGCTCCAGTTCTAGCCTCAATGTCCCGCCTGCATCACCTAACTTGCCCTCATTTCAAGTTTCTAAATCGTCACCATTATTGCCTGTTCGTGACATTGGATCGTATTCCTCAGCTATTTTAAGCCAAAAGATGGACAAGTCTGAGCAAGTGAAAGAAGCGGTAATCGAAAAGGATTCTGTGATTGCTTTGAGCGTTGCTGCTCAGAAATCCTGTGAAGAATGGCGCTTGAGGTATTAATTGAATTTTAGTTTACTTTTATGAGTTGCATTCTGGATAATATATGTTGTCACTTTTCCTGATTTAACTGTGTAAAAGCGGCAGCTCGTTGCTAGATATTTTTTGGATTTTCTGTTCGAGGGCCTTTATTCTGGTTTTGTTTGATATTAGGGGAAATCAAGCCTATGCAAAGGGAGACTTTTTAAAAGCTGAAGACTACTATTCTCAGGGTGTGAACTGTATCTCCAAAAATGAGGCATCTAGGAGTTGCCTTAGGGCTTTAATGTTATGCTATAGCAATCGGGCAGCAACGCTGATGTCGCTTGGCAGATGGAGAGAAGCATTGGAAGATTGTACCAGAGCTCATGCAATAGATCCCAATTTTCTTAAAGTGCAAGTTAGAGCTGCCAGGTAAGGCATGTCCTTTATCTTATTTGCACCCTTTCGTGCTCGTTGTTTCCTGATTGGTTGCTAGTTGCTCTCACCTGAACTATTATCCATTGTTCTTATCTGTAGATTGCAATTTTCCGACTTTGTCTGTTTGTGTTTCAGTTGCTACCTTGCCCTTGGGGAAGTTGACAGTGCGACTCTGCATTTTAAGAAGTGTTTGCAAGGAGGCCCTGATATATGTATAGACAGGAAGCTTCTGGTAGAAGCTTCTGAAGGACTTGAGAAGGCGAAGGTCTGTAATTCTGACTATTTCCTGTGAATTGATTTTTAAACCCCTTCAGGAAGCCTTAATGAATATCCTCTTGAATTCAGACAATCAGTTGTAAATAAAAAAAAAAGACTATCAGTAGCCAATTTTATGAGTGTTATTTTGGTTTCATTTTATGCAATAGCAAAGAAAATTCTGTTTTATTTAATATGTAACTGAGACTTCAAACATATGGCAAGGATGGCAGCATGACTGCGTGCCGAAAGATACCATGCATGGCACCTCTTGGTTATTTTTTGATAAAATAATCTTGAATTCTTGATTGAGGTGTGCAAATTGGAAATACAAACAATGCTTAATCTAATTTTTGTTCTGTTATTTGCTTTCAGAAAGTTGAAGGGTGCATAAAACAGGCTTCAGAACTTTTGAGCCGAAGAACATCTAGCGACCTAGATTTGGCTGTTAGGGTGCTTTCTGATGGGTTGATGATAAGTTCTAATTGTGAAAAGTTATTCCAGATGAAAGCGGAGGCGCTTCTTATGGTATTTAATTGTCGGCATCCATTTCAGGGTTTTGGATTCTGCATCGCTTAGTTATCCTTTTGCTGTGTTATTGACTTTGATGTCTTCTACTATTATTTCATGACAGCTTAAAAAGTACGAAGAGCTGATACAGCTAGGCGAACAGATTCTTGGTCATGCAGAATCAAATTTTTCGATGTATGTGGTAGGTGGTCATTCAATGGAGCTTAATAAACCTGACCAGAAGAAAGCTCCTTCTTTTAGGGTCTGGTGTCTGTCTTTGATCCTTAAATCCTATTTCTACTTGGGAAGACTTGAGGAAGCCCTTATTTTTCTGAAGAAGAAAGGGGATTCAATACGACGATTGGAACTGTAATGTCGAACATGCAACATGGAGTACATTGATAATGTTCCATTTGAGTACTTTGCTATTCTGTTTGTTTAAAGTATTTCTTGATTTTTTTCATCTTTCAGCAGTGAAAGATGTACACTTGATTCAATGGTTCCATTGGTTGGCACTATACGTGAGATGTTACACCATAAGGTAGGTTTATTCAAGATTTCTTTTTCAACACAAGTTTTTAGGGCTACCCATGTCTTGTACAGTGATTGGATCCAACCCAGTAGAGGACACAATGAAAATTTGGCTCTCTTCATTAATTTATGTTACAAATGGAACTTTATAAGAGCTTTATGAAATAAGCTGACAGTATGCATCACTTTTATATCATTCATTATTTGTTAATTAAAGAAACCAATCTGTTTGAACGTATCATTTATCTTTTTTCCTATCATTTCATGTGGAGAAGAATATGTTACTCGTGCTCATCAAAAGAAAAAAAATCTGATTGCTTATGTTATGACCAGAGTTTATTTGTTCTAGAAAGAATGTTTCCTTCCTGTTCAAGTTCTTTCACGGTTCTAGTATATTCAGATTAATTATGATGCTGATGAAATTAAAAGTTAGTACCTTCTTTTCTTTCTAGTCGTCTCCATGAGCTGCTATGTTTTAACAACTGTATTGGCCTGATAATTGTCAACCAATGCTATTAGAATGCAGGAAATGAATCATATAAAGCAGGAAAGAATTCGGAAGCTGTGGAACATTACACTGCTGCAATATCATGTTCCATTGAATCACGCTCTTTTGCAGCAATATGTTTTTGTAACCGGGCAGCTGCATATAGGGCTATGGGCCAAACTCTGGATGCTATTGCGGATTGCAGCATTGCTATTGCCCTTGATGGAAGCTATTACAAGGTTTGTGTCTTAATCATTGTTAGTGATGAGGCAGATAGTTCCGTGCTATTGTGAGAGCTTAGTTGAGTTGTTATGTTATTGATCTGTTCTTCTCGGGGTTGGGAGTTAGGGGGAGGATCCTGGGGAGGTGGGACTGTCAGTAGGAATAACTGATATGAAGGAAATCATCTTTTTCACTCTATATGTTCAGGCCATATCTAGACGCGCGTCTTTATATGAGATGATCAGAGACTACGGGCAAGCGGCTGCTGATCTTCAGAAATATTTATCCCTTATCATGGAAGAAAGCGATCGGAAGATAAACCAATCTAGACCCGATACAGTAGAGTGTGTAAATGAGATTCTAAGAGTCCAGCGGAAACTCTCCGAAATGGAAGAAGCAGACAGAAATGATGTTCGTCTGAATATGTATCTCATTCTGTAAGTTATTCTTCTTATTCCCTGTTTTCCCTCTTCTTTCTTTGTTTTTCTTCTTTTACCATCATTTCATCAGGCAGATTTGGAATTTGAGAGGCTGAAACTTCATGATGCATTCTAGGTTATGGATACTAAAGTACTCTGTGGGCAGTTAGAATGATAAAATGACTTCTCATATCTCTTTTCTTCGTTATTGTAAATATAGTTAAAAACTACTGCTTTGTAATTTCCAGGGGAGTTGATCCATCTGCGGCTGCACCGGAAATTAAGAGAGCCTACCACAAAGCTGCACTAAAATACCACCCGGACAAGGTTTTGTGTCATTTATTTTTACTTTTCATCTCCAGGAGTTGGGTTTATTCTTTGTTAAGAACTAATATAGCATATTTTTGCTTTTGGTTAGGTTGGTCAATCTTTGGGTAGAAATGATAATCCGGATGAGGATGGTATCTGGAGGGAAATAGCAGACCGAATCCATAAAGATGCAGATAGGCTCTTTAAGATGATAGGAGAGGCATATGCGGTGCTTTCAGATTCAACCAAGGTATTCATTTCGGTTAAGCTTGATGATTTTTTTGCTGCTTCTGCATTCATATGCTTTCCAATAGAACTTTCAACTCAGTTGCTGTGTCAAGCAAAGGCATTTATTTACTTGTTCTGCTTTGATTTTCCTCATGCAGCGCTCGCAGTACGATATGGAAGAAGAGATGCGTAATGCAATAAACCGGGGTAATGCCAACAATACGTCGAAAAAATTCTCAGATTCCACAAACAGTAGGAGGCATTGGCAAGACTCCTGGAGATCAAACGGAGCCTCACCTAGAGCCTCGGACAGAAGCCAGTACAATTGGTACTCATGATCGCTATATACTCGATAAACTGCAAGTATCAATGCCAAGGAAATCACATGTTTTTGCTGGTCTGGCCTATTGGGAGCATTGACAGTGATTCAACTAGCTCTGCCAACAGGAGAGCTATCGAGCTGATTATGGCCCCCGGTTCTGGATGATCAGTTGCTGATTCTGAGTGTTGATTGATGTTCTCCAGTGGAGGTTCGGTGATGAATGGTTAGACATGGATGGAAATACTGCTTGTGCTTGTTCTTTTCTATGATAGATTGTCTAACTGTACTTGTTCATAGCAGACGACGTATACACGTTCTACTCGTGGAGTTGTATAAGTTGTAGGATTTAGATTTCAAGAATCATGGTGGTTTATAGGACACACTATCCGGATATAGTGTGTGTGTAAGAAGCTATGTTCTCTGGGCCTGTGAGGAGTGGTAAAGCATTCCTACCGGTGAAGGACAGTCCAGACCACCTAAACGGCTTACAAAAGCTATAAAGAGATCTAGGCGGCCGCACAATCCATGCTGACCCAAAAATTGTAATGAAGCCTCGACGGCGCACAGCTCATGCCGGCCAAGAAAAATAATTATAATTTCTTTAATGTAGGTTGAGTTCTTGGCCGAATCCAAAAAAGCATGTCCTGCTATGCAGTATGATGCTGCTCTGCTTTGCTTGTTTCCGAAGGGCAGGAGGGGGTTTTATAGAAGGATTTATGGTTCCCACACCATCCAAAACGGGTGTGGGATATTTGACAAGTTTGTGACTTTTATCCCAAGCCGGTAGAAGAAACAAAATTCAAAAGAAAAATCCATCACCGTTCTTGTAATCCTTGCATCGAAATTTTTCGGGATCGGTCATAATTTTTGGTTTCAACGGTTTCGCATCACAAAAAATTAAAATTTTATTAAATAAGCATTTTAAGATCAACAAACTTAAACTTAGACTTAAATAGTATGTTACGAATTTAAAAAGGAAAATTTAAGACCTGTTAATTAAGTAAGCGGCATAAAATGACATGGTTTTGATAGACTTAATTAATTTTAAAAATGAATTATATAACATAAGTACTTTTTTCAGGTAATTGATTGATCTTAACTACCGTTGGTTGATTTTTTCCGTAAGTAATTTGGAATTTTATTAGAACTACTAACCAAATCAAACCAAACATGTCCAGTAAATCTCATCCTTAGGCAGGGTGGTAAGATGTACGTAATCATACCCCACCCCTCAGCAGAATAGGGAGATTGTTTCCGTGGAGACCCTCAACTCGAAAAAAAATACAATTAGGTACAAATATCCGAAATGAAATAAATGCATACACTAAAATATTTATAATTATTAATATATATATTTAAAAAAATACATAACACGAAATTAGGAGATCGTGAGCCCCCTATGAATAAACTTGGATCCACCACTGATCATATGTCATATGAAAACATACGACGTGCTGATAATTATAGCGATCTCCATTTCAGCAAATGATAACTGATGTGCCGGATATTTCAAATTATATAAATATGTAGGAAAAATGGAAAATCAATTAAAATAATAATTTAAAACTAAATCTATTAAAATAATAATTTAAAACTAAATCTATTAAAATAATAATTTAAAACTAAATCTATTAAAATAAAATGATAACTAAATCTATTAAAATAAAATGATAACTCAGTTGCAGCAAAATCCAATTATGAGCTACAGGCAGAACAACACGCCCACGTCCAGCACAAAGAAGAAACGTTTTATAACGAGTGTGATTCCCCCTTTTGGTTGGGTTTTTTTTTGGGTAAGTAGTTTCATTGATATTTATGTGTGTATTTAACCGTGTTCGAGAAATTGTCGGACTCTAGGCGATTAGTGTCCATTCAATGCCTAAGGGGCTTAATCGCCTGCCTATACGGTCTAATCGCCTGTTTAAGTGGACTTTTAAGCACATTTCTGAGTCCCTAAGGGTTTAAAAATTAGGACATCGTGCCCTTCCTATTTTATCCTCTTCAAACTACTTGAGTGAGGTTGGTGTTTAACCTACTCAGTAGGCATCGCCTCGTATCTTGTAGGAGTTGAGGTCGTGCGAGGCATATAAAATAGGTTTGCCTAATAGGGCTGCCAGATAAGACTCGGGCTCTAGTGCAAATTGTTAACCATACACGAGGTGTCGTTAACAACCCGAGAGTCATGTGCGAGGCATGTGATTAACCGGAGAGGTTTACCTAAATAAATCCATTCCAAGTTCATGCTCAGCTGTCTTGGCATGGCGAAATATGGATCTCGGGCCTACTACATTCAGGGACACAATTTATATGTAGTTGGGTTCAGTTCTAGATTTGAACTGAACACAAAGCATGAAACTGGACTAAATCTTTGCATTTATCTGATGTTCTGTAGATGAAAGTATCTAAGACTCCTAATATATATCCTCATTGGTACTGTAACTTCAAACCTGCCGTACAACTTCAGATGTTCAGAAATGGGTATAAGGGCAAGAAAAAGATGTTGAGAACCTCTGTTTCCTCGTCTATTCACATTGTTGAAGTTAATTTTGCACTTTCCTCTTCTACCTCTTGGGTCGTGGACTCAAGAGCAGGTGCTCATATTTGTTCAAATATGGAGGCATTTAAGAGAAGTAGAAAGTTAGCAAAGGGTCAAGTGCAAGTCAAGTTCGGTGATGGTGTTCTGGTTTCGGCAGTAGCTGTTGGGGACTTGGACTTGACTTTACCCAGTGGGCATGTAATAGAACTTGTGAATGTCTATTACGTTCCTTGTGCTAGCAGAAACATTATATCTGTGTCCCGTTTAACTTGTATGGGATATAAGTTTGTTATGGAGGACAAAGATTGTACCATTTTTCGAAATGGTGTGTTTTGTGCTAGCGCTCCGCTGCGAAATGGTCTTTTTGTGACCGAGCAAGGAATACCCACATATGATGTGAATATTAAACAACTCAGATCAAATGATGATAACTCAACCCTCTTATGGCATCATCGTTTAGGTCATATTAACGAGAATCGCATTAAGAAGCTCCAATCGTCCGGAATTCTGAATTCTTTCGACTGGGAGTCGATCGATAAATGTGAATCTTGTTTACTTGGGAAGATGACCAAAGCACCTTTTAAGAAGGTTGCCGATAGAACCACTGAACTGTTAGCAGTAGTGCATACAGATGTGTGTGGTCCTATGAGTACAAGTGCACGAGGTGAATTTTCGTACTTCATTACATTTACTGATGATTTCAGTAGATATGGCTATGTGTATCTGATGAGGCACAAGTCTGAATCCTTGGAGAGGTTCAAGGAATTTCAAAGTGAAGTCGAAAATCAACTTGGAAAAACGATTAAGGCACTGCGATCGGATCGTGGTGGCGAATACATGAGTTTTGAGTTTCGAGATCATCTTAAAAACTGTGGAATAGTTCCTCAGTTGACTGCGCCTGGAACACCACAACAAAATGGTGTATCTGAGCGCAGAAATCGTACTTTGATGGATATGGTACGGTCCATGATGAGTCGTGTGGAATTGCCTTTATCCTTTTGGGGATATGCCCTTGAAACGGCAATGTTCACCTTAAATAGAGTTCCTACTAAATCAGTAGACAAGACTCCATATGAGATATGGCACGGGAGAGTCCCTGACTTGTCGTTTCTCAAGATTTGGGGTTGTGAAGCATATGTTAGGCGATTGGCACCTGACAAGCTTGGCCCTAGATCTGACAAATGCTTCTTTGTAGGATATCCGAGGGAAACTAAGGGTTACTACTTCTATCAGCGGTCGGACAACAAAGTGTTTGTTGCCCGGTATGGTGATTTCTTGGAGAAGGATCTCCTTTCCAAGAAAAGTAGTGGGAGTAAGATCATTCTTGAAGAAATTCGAGATGATCCACTACCGAGTGCTTCGGGTCAAACTGAAGTACAGCAAGTTCCAGGCGAGGCTTTGGAACAAGCTGAACCATCTGTTAGAAGGTCAGAGAGGACAGTTCGGATGCCTGCGAGGTATTTAGATCTGCACGAGATGTTAGTTGTTAATGATCTCGAGCCCTTGACTTATACTGAAGCATTGTCACGAGATGATTCCGAGGAATGGCTTAGAGCCATGAAGTCCGAATTGCAATCCATGGAAGACAATCATGTCTGGGACTTGGTTGACTTGCCTGATGGGGTAAAACCTGTCAAAAATAAATGGGTCTTCAAGAGGAAGACCGATATGGATGGCAATCTAACTGTATACAAGGCCCGTCTGGTTGCTAAGAAGTTTACTCAGGTCGAAGGAATCGATTATGAGGAGACTTTTGCACCTGTGGCTAAGTTTCAGTCTATTCGGATCCTTTTAGCTATTGCCGCATTTTATGATTATGAAATATGGCAAATGGATATCAAAACTGCCTTCTTGAATGGGATTCTCGAAGAGGATGTGTATATGGCACAGCCTGAGGGTTTTGTTGATCCTAAAAGAGCTCAAAAGGTATGCAAGCTTAATAGATCCATTTATGGATTAAAGCAAGCATCTCGGACTTGGAACATAAGGTTTGATGACGAGGTCAAGAAAATGGGATTCGTGAGAAACCCAAAAGAACCTTGTGTATACAAGAAATTGAGTGGGAGCTCAATAGTATTTTTGGTGTTATATGTCGATGATATACTGTTGATCGGGAATTGTATTCCTATGCTTGAACATGTCAAAATTTCATTGAGTAACGTGTTCTCAATGAAAGACTTGGGCGAGGCTACCTATATTTTAGGTATCCGGATCTATCGAGATAGATCAAAGAGACTCATAGGTTTGAGCCAAAGTACATACATAGGTAAGGTGTTGAAGAGATTCAACATGCAGGATTCCAAGAGAGGTTTCCTACCTATGGCACATGGCAGCTCTCTCAGTACGTCTCAATGTCCGAGGACAAATGAGCAGAGGGAGAAGATGCGCCTGATACCCTACGCATCGGCAATTGGATCGATTATGTATGTCATGCTATGTACACGCCCTGATGTGTCTTATGCTTTAAGTATAACAAGTCGATATCAACAGGATCCTGGAGAGGATAATTGGACAGCAGTTAAAAATATCCTTAAGTATTTGAGAAGAACTAAGGATTTGATTTTGGTCTATGGTGGTGAGGAGCAGCTTACATGTACTGGGTACTGTGACGCTAGTTTCCAAACCGACCGGGATGACTCAAAATCTCAGACAGGTTACGTATATATGCTTAATGGTGGTGCCGTTTGTTGGAAGAGTTCCAAACAAGATTGTACGGCTGATTCCACTGTTGAAGCGGAATATATTTCTGCTTGCGAGGCAGGCAAAATGGGGATATGGATACGGGAATTCGTTGATGAGCTTGGTGTTGTTCCTAGCACTGTTGATGCGATAAAGCTTAATTGCGACAACACCAGAGCAATTGCAAATGCGAAGGATTTTAGATCCAGCAAGCGCACTATGCACATCAAACGGAAGTATCATGTTATTCGGGAGTTTGTAGAAAATAAAGACATCAGAATGTGCAAAGTAGGCACGGATAGTAACACAGCTGATCCGCTGACAAAACCACTTCCTTTAGCACAGCATGAGAGACATGTGGGTGCTATGGGTATACGTTATATGAGAGATTGGCTTTCGAGCTAATATGTCTTTGTATATGAACGGATGGAGTTGGTACGGGGTACCTGTTTACGCTCTAGTTCAAGTGGGAGATTGTTAGTTTAGTGTGACCTAAAGCGTTGTGCTCTTGTCAGTTTCGTGTATTCTGGATGATTAAATTCATTTTGTTCCTTGAGTTGTGTATATGTATATTATGGATCATTTGAGTTGATGACTCAAATTGTGAAACTCCATAATTGTATCAAACTCTAAATTAGTCCCTAGTCTCCAGAGTCATTAGCAAAGGAACAACTAGATGACTAAATCGACTAGCATGTGGATTAATGCGTGATCATGTTTCACAGATCATTGATACGAGGTATCTGTTTAATCACATGGA
>JAOYMZ010092250.1:0-10658 GCA_025802335.1 Pinguicula primuliflora
CAATTTGTGTGTGACACCATCCGTTTTCGAAATTGGTCGCACCATTGGAAAGCTTATACATTGTAGATGAAAATCCCATACTTTGGTCCGGTTTCCGGCTACTTCGTCACTGGAAATTTCTAAAACCCTATTTAGGACTACTTAACCCAAGTGGAAAATGTGAAACTAAATTAAACGGTGATAAAGTCATCGAAACCGGACCAAAGCATGGAGATTTTCATCTACAATGTATAAACTTTTCAATGGTGCGACCAATTTCGAAAACGAATGGTGCCACACACAAATTGTACACAAGTTGTACACGCGAAGATTGTACACATGAAGATTTCTGTTGTATATAATAATAACAAAAATGTTATGTGGGCGAAATGATACTGTTTTGGGATGTGCGCGGGAGGGGAATGGGAGGGGTGCAGGGTTCGAATTAGAATTTCTGATGTGCAACCCTCCCATTCCCCTCCCACGCAGATCCTAAGGCACTACCATCTCACCTACATAACATTTTTGTTATTATTGTACACAAATAATATATAACTCATATAAAATCCTAAAATATAAATATAAAACATATTTATTAACCATAAAAACTTAATATTACAACTGCTTCGCAATCGTAAAAATCTAAAATCTCATCTTATAAATCCTAAGGGCTAAATATTTTAAATTCTAAAAAAATCAAAACTCTAAACTTAATATTACAGTATCTAAAACCCTATCCTATAAACCAAATGTTATAAATTCTAAAGAACTCAAAACTCTAAACTTAATATTATGCAGCCGTCGTAAAAATTTAAAATCCTATCTTATAAACCTCAAGGGTTAAATTTTATAAACTCTAAACCATATATTTCAATTTTATAAATTATATAAACTAAATTAAAATATATTACATTATTATTAATTATTTATAAAAAATAATCATTTAAAAAAATGATAAAAAGTCCAAAACACCCCTACCATGTCAGCAGGAGTGTCCTGGAAGTGCCCAGTGAGGCTGGGTTTGGTGTCCATGATAAGTAAAGTTGTGGATTTTCTGGATTTTTTCTGTTAACCACCCATTTAGTATTCAATTTTTTTAAATGACCTACCCGGGATTTTATGGTCCAGACAGGGAAAATCGCAAGGCAACTCGCTCATTTTAATCCCTCCTGCAAGGAGGGTTGACCGATTCCCCCAGTTACCCGCATCAGCCAAATTACAATTTTATCCCATTACCAAATCATAAATTAAACTACCAAATCAGAAAACGCTCACACCTCTCGCGAATTTTATTTCATTGCAGAATGGCATTCTCATCCCCGCAACTTTTGTCTCCCAACGGACGATAGAAACTCATCGACGATCGACCGAAAACTCGACAGCGGAGGCTCTCACCGGTTGATTCCTCTCCAGTAAAGTTTGAAATAGTTCTTCTAGGGTTTCTGTGTTTCTAGGGTTCCATACTACCTATTAAAAAATATATTCTAGAATCCATTTTTATTATTTTTACTTCCCCATTGCATTCTCTTGGGGCAAATATTCCTTCAATTGGAACTATTACTCAAGTAATTCATGGATTGTGTGCCGACTTTTTATCTTTGCTTTTCTGTTACTAATTAGTTTTTTCTTGATTCCTCTGTATAGCGAATTACCCATTCGTTTCTGTGATTTGGTTTCTGCTGAAATGGTAGTGATGGCTTGATTCTTTTTCTGGCCTCGATTTGTGTTTATTCAGTAACTTTGAATCTGTTAGTCGAAGTTATCCAATAAATCTACACCAGATGTTGGCATTTGCATGTATGCTGGATTGGTTCACACATCTTGCACTTTAGCTATCAATATCTGTGTTTATGCTTGCGAATTTATCTCAGCTTAGCAATGGTTTCGTATAATGATTTTCTGTGTTTCTGCTTGCAAATTTATCTCAGCTTAGCAATGATTTCGTGTAAAGATATTCTGTGTTCTTGTAAAGATTAGCTACTCTGCGATTTTGTTAGGTTTGAAATTGATGGACACCGAGTTCGATCCAGAAGAAATGGTCTCGAATAACTACAATGACGATGACTTACCAAGTTACAGATCCACGTCAAGTATTAGGAAGCCATTCAAGAAACCCGCTGCGAAGAAGAAAGCTAAGGAAAATCTGGAAGCTGAACAGGGAAAGAAAGTATACATGAACCCTGCAGAGAAAAAGATTCTCCTATCAACGATGATAGAGCTAAATCGGAGTGGGTGGAAGTCAGGGCAGGGTTGGAGGCCAAGTGCATATGAAAAATGTGCAACGCTGATCAGGAGCCAAGTCTCCGGGAGCAGGGTGAAGGGCCCCAATGTTGACAACAAATTACATTATTAGGCCAAAAATTATAGGTTGATTTCAGAGTTTGCTAAGAGAAGTGGGATGACGATTGGCCAAAGCACCCATAGCATTGTCGTGGACTCCGAGGACATATGGGAAGAGTCACAGGAGGTATTATGGCTCCTTTCAGTTTAGTTAATTGTTATTTCAGTTTTTAGTGCATATCATTTGTTGATGAGAGTTTTTTTATTGTAACAGTTCAACAGCAAGTTTTTGACGTTGCGGGAAAAGTTTTTCTCCTACTATGAACAATGGACTGAGTTGTTTGGTCAATATCGGGCTACTAGCTCAGGTGCAAGGGATCATGGAACCGCTGAAGTCCAGGGGAATTGGAGGGAAATTATTGATGAGTACGAGGAGACTTCGGAACCAGAATTAAAGACAACCCCAACATCAGATAAATCCACAACCGCTGTACAAGGTGCTACCCGTGCAGCTAGAGCTCCTAGGAAGAAGGCAAAGGTAGAGGTGACCTCGGAGTTGGAGTTAGGTGCTTCTAAAACTTTTTTTTCTTTGGAGGCAGTATGCAGGGAGCTACTAGCTAAGAAGAAGGATGTTGTGGACATGGGTGGAGCTGATACGAAGACAGATACATTACTGAAGCACGCAGAACTAATTGAAGAACTCACTTTTACCTAGTAACTTCATATAGTTGAAAATCTGTTGAAGAATGACGAGCAGTTTATGATTTGACAACTTCTGGATGTTGACCATCGCCGTAAGTATGCTTTAGGATTCGTAGCAGGAGAGTTCAACAAAGCTACTCTATGTTATGTTTGAGATGTTCTCTGTTTCTATCTGTATTACATTATATCAGGAGTTTTGGATGTTTTGGTGGACATGTTTCTCTATGTTATGTTCTCGCATATGTTCTATTATAGCAAGTGTTTTTGTTAAAAGGATGTTCGCAAATATTTTTGACAGAGGATGATCGCAAATGTTTATGCTGCTTCTGCATGTTTATGTTGAAAGAATGTTCACAAATATATCTGGTATATCAAGTGTTTTGGATCTTAGATTATAACTCTTTTATAACAAGGTAAGGACAAAATAGTAAAAGTTACATATTCTGTCCGAAACCCTAGTTTAATCCCCCTAGAATAGTTGTAATACCGAACAGGCAGTTAAAGTATTCCCATCAACAGCGCAATTGTTACCAAACAGGATTGCTAAGGAATTCGCGCGATTCTCCTACAGCTTCCTCAAACCAGATTTATTATGTTCTGGATATCAAACCGAGCCTGGGGGTGCCATATATCATTATCGGAAGAGGGGAGTATACAGTGACAAAAATACTGTATACTAAGCAGTGTTTATGTGTCAGCATGAGATTGGGCGACCAACAGAACCCTGCAAAAGTGTTGAACACCGGCTTACCTGCCACACCAATCCTGCATTATCACGTAGGCACTGCATAACATGCCGTGTTTTTGTCACGGTAGGCCCCTCAACCCATCATTATTTGTTATTGTGGGATAATTTTTTTCCACTGTTGATGCTTCTGTGTCGGAATCAATCAATGAGAGAGGAAAAATTGTAAGTTCTTTGCATCAAATGTGTAATTGGTGACGTGTCATAAGAAAACGGATGGTCCACAAGAAGAAGTGTGGATAGTGCCGCATATTTTCTTTCCCCTATAGCAGCCAGCAAAATTCGACACACGGGCTCGGCCACAAAACATCATAAATACACACGCACTAAGAAAAGCACCCGCAACTGTTGTGCAGTGCGGTACTGGAGAATCTTGCTTTCGGCGGTTGCTAGAAGGTACTTGGTGATTCGATTGTGGCGGGTTCTCAAGTTTCGATTACTGCGATATCCAATTTAGTACTTTTGGTTGGTTTTCAAGTTACTGAGTTATTCTTGATTTTTCCGATATGCTTCGTGCAATCAAAGCTGGTGTATGTTTTGAAAACACTTCATAAGCCGGGCATTTCATGGAAGAATGTGAATGTATTAGCGATAATTTCTTTACTATCTTAAGTTTCTAAGTGGCAGAATGTATTATTTGATCAAGAGCTTAAAAAAGTCAGACTGTTATTTCGGTATTATGTTTTATTTATTTTTAATTTATACTCATAATCTAGGGGATGTAAACGCACTTCTATTGAATTGTAAGCATCGAATGTGTTCAGAATTGTGAGGTTGATACCTGTCTCCAATCGATTATGCCTATCTCTGCTTAAGGCAGGACATTGTCAACTGATAAGTCTGATACAAAGTTGCTTATGTGGATGTGTTAATCTATTTAGTTGATAACTGATTGCTTTTCATTTGAGTTGTCCATTTTTCTCAGTATAAATTCTGCTTTTCAACCTTTTGTCTGTCAAATAAATGGAACTACAACATGATTGTATTTATTTTACTGTGTATGTATCCTTGTTTGGATAAGAAACCAATTCCATTTTCTAAATATCACGTATGGACAGGGCTCGTCTAGGATCTCTTTTTTGTACCTGATTGCATTCAGCACCATTTTCAATTTAGTAGAATGTTAATCCTAAAATGTCTATGCAGTCTAAGAGGTGATTCCTTAAAGTTTTGTAGGCCCAAACGTTTGATCTCATTCCAGGCCATGGCCCTTATGCCCCATCCTGGTTCTTCAAAATGTCTTAGTTCCAAGACTATACCATGTAGAACTAGACACAATGGGGTCAATAGTCTTACCAATAAAATGGATTCATCAAAAAGTAAGGAAATCTTCTGTGGTCTGAGTTCTTCTTCATGGAGTCCATTGAAGGTGGCACGTAGCAGTAGAACCTTAGATGGGGCAGAAGATGGACAGAGTCGAGGGCATCGGTTAATTGTTACTGCGAGCCCCCCTACAGAAGATGCAATTGTTTCAGCAGAGCCGCTCACGAAGAAGGATCTTGTAGATTATCTTGCTTCTGGATGCAAGCCAAAGGAAAAATGGAGGTTATCTTCTATCAATTAATGGCTCTTAGATTTAATTTGAATTTCTTTTGTAAAGAATCTCATTATGTATGTTCAGAATTCTACTAATTTCCCACTTAAATTTGAATTCTTTGAGGCTAGGTTTAGTAGCAGGGATGAGTAGGATATAGTGGGAGGGGATTTAGTGGGATGGAAAAATATATCCGGTGTTTAGAACGTAAGGTTAGATATGATTTTAGGGGTGTAGGACTAAAAAGACCAATTATCTCCCAAAATCCCATAGGCTTAGAAATGAAACTTAATCCATCCAAATTTACTTTTTTTCTGGGTCAATCTGGAAATTTTTTCCTAATCTGTCTTGGTTACTAAACAAAGGATATAGTGGGATAATTTTTCAAAATCCCACTATATCCTGTCTTCTAAACTGGGTCACAGTGTTACATTGTCCTTAATTTATTCCCACTGGTTTAACTTTAACCCCAACCGTCCTAGTTTTAATCTTTTCATTGTATTTTTTCTATCTGCAAGGTGCTAAGTTCTAGTATACTAGTCTGTTGATCATTTTTCATGTTATTTGTCAGCAATGTTAGAAAGAAAATTCAGAGCTCTTTTGTTAGAATTTTATGCGGTTCCTGTGTTTTTTAGCTCAGAGTGTACTGTGTGATTATATGGGATAGTTTTAACTGTTGTTTAAAATCTAATGTGTTGCCCATACAGGATAGGGACCGAGCATGAAAAATTTGGGTTCGAACTTGGAACTCTGAGACCCATGAATTATGAGCAGATAGCAGAGCTTCTTCATAGTATTTCAGAGAGATTTGGCTGGGATAAAATAATGGAAGGTGAAAACATTATTGGACTCAAACAGGTTTGGCCTTTTCTATTTACAACTTTTAATTGCCTGATACAATTGATGTACTAGGGCAAACTGTTGCTGCAATATGCATATAACTTCTTAGGAGAAGATTAAATAAAACCAGAAGTGTATTATAATTGCAGGGGAAACAAAGCATATCCTTGGAGCCTGGTGGACAATTCGAACTCAGTGGAGCTCCTCTTGAAACTTTACATCAGACTTGTGCTGAAGTCAATTCCCATCTTTACCAGGTTTTGGCTTTTTTTTCCTGTATGGCCTGATATAAACCTAGTGATCTGTGTTATTTTTTCCCCCAATATTGCTGCTCAAAAAATTAATAATAATAATTGGAACCCTTGAAATGTAAAAATTTAGAATTTCCTTTTGTAAATAACATCATAAGATGTTTATTTCAAAGAAGTTGAAAAGTACTTTCAGCGGTGTTGTGAAGAATGCCCTGTACCTTTAAAATTTCTTTCAAAAATGATGCAGGAGACGCTGTGGTCTACATCTGCCCTTTGTATTTGTCCGTGCCCCATTTTTCTTGAACATTTCCAGCATGCCACTAATTGTACAATTCATCTGGTAACTTTGATCAGGTTAAGGCTGTCACAGAGGAGATGGGCATTGGATTCTTAGGTACTGGATTTCAGCCAAAATGGAGACGGGAAGACATACCAATTATGCCTAAGGTAGTGCTTACTTGAATTTGCCAATCTGCAATTTGTATATATTTTTTCATTTTTTGGAACATTCGTGTCTGTTTTGCCAATTAAATGAGTACAGAAGCCTTATAATCCGAGTCTGTCTTAAAATTTCCAGTAGGTCAACTGCTTGAAACCCCGGAGAACCTGAAAATTTTGTATTAAAGAGTCGACATGTGGCATTAAGTTCAAAAAGTTTTATAAAGATATTCTGCTGTCCATCCCTGCCTCGTAATGCACATTCTTGTTTGCTCTTAGATTCCAATAGTCAGGTAGTTTGCCAGATCCTTGGGAAGACTTACCGGCTTGTACTACTATCAATTAGGAGGATGTAGCAAGGGTATCAAGTTGCAGAAACTTTATATTGAGTAGGGGTACTAAGGATCAGTGAAAGCACTGGCTGTGTCTGATCCTATTTAGATTGCTAACTTCCTTGCATGTTCATGTTTTATATTCTCTCAAATTGACATAATCTGTTGGAATAAATTTGTTCTATATTAATAGCGTGGTTTTTCTGCATAATGAACGTTGAAACTTTTCCCCATCTGTTATGAGTTACTTTTGAGATGTTTCAGCTTTTCTGTGTACCATCGACTATCATCGAAGTGTTTTATCGGTTACGCAAGGTCCGACGACTTACTATCCATTCTGACTTAAAATAATGTGACTCAGGGAAGATACGAGATCATGCGAAACTACATGCCCAAAGTTGGGTCACTTGGACTCGATATGATGTTTCGAACATGTACTGTCCAGGTCAGTAAAAGATCTGAATTTTATATTAGTTATTTAGTTACATTTATTTGATTCTCGGGATACTTTTGATATGGCAACTCATATTTTACAGGTGAATTTGGATTTTCATTCTGAGGCTGATATGGTCAGGAAGTTCCGGGCTGGTCTTGCTTTACAGCCTGTAAGCTGTGATCCATTCTATGTAAAATTGTTTGACCATGCATAATCTAATTTAATCATAAACAGATAGCGACAGCAATTTTTGCAAATTCGCCTTTCACTGAAGGGAAGCCAAATGGTTATCTTAGCATGAGAAGGTAGCTAGAATTTTGCCCAATAGAACTTACTTTAGTTTCTAATATGGTTAAGAATGCAGTTATTTTTCTGCACAGCCAAATCTGGACAGATACTGATAATAACCGCGCTGGAATGCTTCCTTTTGTCTTTGATGACTCTTTTGGGTGAGTTAGTTCTGCGATTAATCAGCAACCCTATATTGTAATTGGCTTACTAGGTTTCTAAATCTCTGAGCCTGGAGAATTGTTATTGATCTAAATTGTCGCTGATGGATTCATACTTGTTCATATTCTTGTCTTGTTTGTTATAGGTTTGAACAGTATGTCGATTATGCTCTTGATGTTCCTATGTACTTTGTCTACCGCAAGCATAAGTATATTGATTGCTCAGGAATGTCCTTCAGGGTTTCTCTCTGCTCTTGGTTCTTTCTCTATAAACTTTCCCGTTTTGGGATTCTTCTATTATTTCATGTCTGCTGTCATCCCTATGACAGGATTTTCTGGCCGGGAGGCTTCCGTGTCTTCCAGGAGAATTTCCAAACCTCAATGATTGGGAGAATCATCTGACAACTATATTTCCGGAGGTAGAAATTTTATTTTCTGAAAATTTCTGGAAGGTACGTTTATTTTCATTATGCCAAGTACCTTAATAGGTCCGGCTCAAAAGATACTTAGAGATGAGAGGTGCTGATGGAGGACCCTGGAGGAGGCTATGCGCACTACCTGCATTCTGGGTATGCCTTTTAATGATCTGTTTTGAATATGCATGTATATGCATTTACCATACCGTTTAGCAAAAAAAAAAAAAACCATTTGGCTAAAGAGTCATGCTTCCTTCAATTGCTGCGTGGCTTTGAAACTTGAGCAAGTATACATTCACTAAAATGGAAATATGAGTCCAGCTGAAGTAACATTTTGGAGTATGAGGAGTGGTTGAGGGGGGTTTCCACCAAAATTCCCTAGGGATGTTTTTCCCAACTGAGATAAATGTTCTGATTTAATTTTCTAGTAACGATACTATTCGTAATATTGTTGTGGTCAATTTTAATCTCGGACATTCATGTGGCTGAGATTAGATGGGTCATTTAAAATGACTTAAATAAATCATTTAATGTGAATTGTCAGAATTGAGCACATCCACGATTCTTATTTATTTTCTTCTTAATTCTCTTGTTTCCTTTTCGCTTTTAAATGGATATTTTGTTGAAATATAGAGGGTGGATTACTCTAATGCTGATATCACCAAACTTCAGGTTGGAATCTTGTACGATGATGTCTCTCTGCAAAATGTTCTGGACATGACAGCTGACTGGACATCGGAAGAGAGACAGATGCTTAGAAATAAGGTCCCATATCTAACTGGCTTAGTGCAACCCGTGTTGCATTTCCAATATGCCTGTCTGGAAAGAATTTCTTCTTTTTAAATGAGCAATCCAATTTGTGTGATTGTGGGAGAATGTTTCAACTGATCCAGCTGTGATGTTTTTGCCCGTCGGAGGTTTCTTTCATGGCGATTATCTTTCCCTCTTGATTTAAAACTATTTGCAGGTCCCAAAGACAGGGCTGAAGACGCCATTTCGTGATGGCTTGCTGAAGCATGTTGCCCAAGATGTTGTGAAGTTTGCTAAGGTCCTAATAAGTTTGCTCCATTTACGTATACTAGTTTAAGTCGCAATTTAGGGTTCAAATCTCCTCAATGACATTAACTATCAAAAAAAAAAGCCTTAATTGGTTTTACCTATTTGTTTATTGACCAAGGTGCTTATTTATGAATAGGATGGCCTGGAAAGGCGAGGCTTCAAAGAAACTGGATTTTTGAATGAAGTGACAGAAGTGGTCAATACAGGTAAGCAATGATTTGGAACATGAGTTCACTTATTGGGCATGATCATTTGAGAACATCTGAACTTTAATTTTTATAAAACCCTAACAATGAATATTGTGAATGTGTTTCATTGCCGTTTTGAAACTGATGCCTTTCTCCCTAGTAGTCCATGGCGATATCCCCGCAAGAGAACCATTTCTTTTAGCATTCTCCTTTGAATTCATTTTGAATGTTGTTGCGAATATTTATTTGTCTTCATTTCAGGGGTGACACCAGCTGAAAAGCTCCTTGAACTGTACCATGGGAAGTGGGGGCAAAATGTGGACCCCATTTTTGAAGAACTACTGTACTGAGATGCCTAGCTCAATATAACATTCTCCCAAGTCCAAGTTCTTATTATATAAGGTGACCGACCTTTTAATCTTGTGCACCATTAAGCATCGAGTTTCGTTCTCCTCCATCTCTACAGCTAGCTTCCTCAGCATCCATTTTTAGACGCGAATTGTCTTCGATGCTTAACTTCTGTAAAATTGTGTGTCTGTAGCTGTACTGTACTTATGATGCTCATAGGAACCATGATAGTTTTGAAAGTGTGAAGGTGGGTGGGGATCATGCTGACTGCATATTTTTTCTTGCACTTTTGGTCTCGATCCCCTGGACAGAAGTTGTTGGAACTTTATCATTTGTGAACTGGCTATGAAACTCGTCCTCATTGTTTTCCTTCCTTTTTGGATGGGATATGGTGGAACTAGACGAAATTGAGCCTGGCTAAATGCTAAATGCCCAATTTTTTTTTTAAAATAAATAATATAATAATTAAAAATATTAAAATAATAATAAATATTATAAAATAATCCGAATAAGTGTACTAGATAATTAAACAATAAAAATGACTAAATATATCGTTCACGGTGATCACTTTTACTTTAAAATTTATCGATAACAGAATTCGCATCAATATCACTAGATATCTCTCGTTCGATGTAAACAACCATCGAATCTGAAAGATATT
>JAOYMZ010092251.1:0-10658 GCA_025802335.1 Pinguicula primuliflora
GCCCCTTAACTTGCCCTCCAAGTTTTGGATAAGATTGCCACATCTTCTTCTTTGTCTTCTAGTGAGACTAGTCAAAGTTTGTAGGAGAAGTTTGTATTTTTAAATGGGTTTGGGTCTTTCTTCCACTTTTTGGGTCTTTTCTCCTTCTTTTATATGACTTGGTCCTAAAATACAAAATAAGATAAAAACAATTAAACTAATACAAAAATATAAATAAAAGTATGATTTCAAGCAAATATTAACAATTAAATGAGAACAAAAATGCATCTGTATTAGACTTATCAATATGAGCATTTGACTCCATTGTAGGTTTCAATGCTTAGTAGAAGCATTATCAATTTCCAGCACACTCCCCATCTTCAATCCAAACCACGTAAGAAATGATTCGTTTAAAGAATGCAAAAGCAGACCAAAAAGACAAATCCAAATACTATACTGAACCAACCATTCTTTGTCCGTTGGGTCAGTATAGTAGCATCACACGTTGAGGATTCAGCGACTTTCGGTGTGGCAGACTCCTTGATGTTTTGAGCTTTAGCATAACTCATACTCTCCTGAACATGACCACCTCATAAGGTTTTCGGGGCAATGTAGATGAATTTGGAGGCAGGAATGAAGGGATCCACATCTTATTTTGTCCATACGTAGCAACACTCACATGTAAACTAGGGATGACAATGGGGCAGGGCGGGTCAGAACCGCCCCAAACCCGTCTCGCTAGTCTGGAGGGTGGACTCGGAACCACCCCGCCCCAGTGGTGACCGACCCGAACCCACCCATCCCATCCTGTGAAGGCCGGGTCCAACCGAGAAAAATTATTTTTTAAAGAAATATTACAAAAATATATAAAAAAATATTTTTTGGAGTATAAAAATGTAAAAATAAAAATAAAAAGATTATTATATATTTTTATATGGGCGAAGCGGGTGCGGGGATGGGACCCACTACCCGCTTACAGGTTGGGCTGACCCGCCCCGCACTAGGGAAGGTCCAGGCAGCCCGTCGGGATAAGTCTAAATTGCCAACCCTAATGTAAACAGAGTCTCTCCAAAATCTGCCCGTTCATGGCCTTTACCATTTCGCCAGCATTTGTTACTTTTGCATACCTCGCAAATCCAAAGCAAGGTACTTTCTTACCTAATTTGTTTGCAATATAGACATCAGCCAGTACCCCATACTGGCGAAAGAATTCCCCCACCTATTTCGAATTCCAATTGGGCGGCATATTCGTGAAGAAGAATGAGGTAAGTTGATGTGCAACATACCCAAAATTTTACTCGTTGTATTTTAGATATTGTCCGACAATCAACTCAAATATCAATAACATAAGGCCATGAGTACCAAAGGGAAACCCTTCCTCTAAGGCCATAAAAACAAATGCACAATCCGTTGAGAGAAACACACATCCTCTTAAATATCACGACCCGATCCTCCACAACATAAATACATAAGGTGTATTAAACCCAACAACCATTCAACCTATTAGGATTTCAGAAACATAATAAAATCCATTTGGATTTAACATGACTAGGATTCAAATACAAAACATTGTGATGAGGGTATTCACATCCTCAAATCTCCTAACCCAAACCGTACATAGCAGAACATCTTTTATTAGAATCAAACATGAATGGACGACTAAGCCCTTAGCTTGATTTATCCACGGCTACCTTCCCTTGTCACCTAATCTTGAAAAATGGATAAAGCACATATTTATGAGTCCAAAGGCTCAACAAGTGTAACAATTTTTAAGATTTATCCATAGCTGAATAAATCAAGCACACAAGAAAGTAAGCATTCTGCTCATAAACTTCTAATCTTTTTCGGAGTAAAACTTCTCAAAAATGATAAGAAAAACATCTTCAAAAGTGACTACGCAAAGCAACTTCAATTTCACAACCTTACATCTCACTTCCATTCCACACGCTCTATTTCGAGCAACCACACGACGATGATCATAGCACCCGAGTATCACACCCAACACGAGAATTCCTAATGTTGCCAACATGAGGGCATTTTTCCCCAACACACATGCTCTCATAGCAAAACATGACCCTTAGGTCAACATACGGAATCAACTCCAGAAAGTAATATCTTGTGATCAATCCATCCTAACTATAACTAGATTTCCACAAAAAAATTTAATTCACATATCAGCACATACTAAAGCCTACCAAAACAGATATTCGAAAAATCAAAGACAAGGTTTTGTACGACAAAATCCAAAGTGAGTAAAAGAGTTTCAAAATTTCAGCATTTCAAAACCGACATAGTAGCACTGAAACCGCCATACAGTAACTAAGGAAAATTTAGGCATCCAACTACTATCGAAACTACACACATGGAAAATTGTAAATTCAATCGAAAACACTTGATTTAAACGTGAAATCCACGAAACCCAGATCCGTCTCAACCTAAAAATCGTTCCACGGAGGGAGCTTGATTTCCATTTTCTATCACAATGAAATCTTATCAGCGGTCTCTAAGACACGCAGAAAATTGATAAGCGGAAAGATTTTCTCTCTCTAAGGTTTTCTCTCTTCCTTCTCACTAGCGCGCACTGTATTTCCTGTCGCCCAGACCTTCCTATGGAGTACATTGACATATACAACAACTCACACTTCCCTCTTTTGCCGGGGGTTCGCCTACCGGTGGGGGAACAAGGAAAGATCACATCTGATGTGGGTGCTGATTTTCAGCCCATGATCCCACCTGTTACTACCTCTGCAAAAGTTACGCTGGATTCTAATCTTAAACAACAGAATGCTCCTCTTTTCAAATCATTCTTCAAGAATGGGGTAAATTGCATCCGCAAGGAGATTGAATCTCTCTAGAAGATGTATTTCATTCTACAAATGGCCTGGGCCCAACCATTACATTCAAAGAGTCCATTCATGCTCAGATTGATATGAATATGGCGTTTACACTGATCATCAGACCTCTAGGTAAGCATATTGGTTATCAATCACTGCTTTGGAATCTGAATCTTCATTGGATGTCGAAAGGCGAGCTAAAGCTTGTGGATATCAATAATGGCTTCCATTTACTTCACTGTGCAAACCAAGAGGACTATGATAAATCCCTTTTTGAAGGCCCTCATACCATTGCAAGCCATTATCTTCGATTATTTCCTTGGCACCGAGACTTTGTCACAAGACGGAGCACATTGAAGACGTAGCTACATGGATACATATTCTGAGCCTTCCTACTCAATACTTCTAGGAAGGATTGATGAAAGAGATCGCTAAGTTTATTGGGGCCTACCTGAAGGCTGATATACACACCCTTTCGGAGGCTCGTGGCCTATTTGCATGGTTTGTAGTGAGATTGAATATTCGACAACCCCTGAAGCTTGCAGTTACGGTAGATCAGAAACCATATCCTGTCCAGTATGAGGACCTGAATATTATATGCTCATGTGCCAAATTTGGACATTCGACTGAGAATTTCCCTCACGACCCCAAGCTGCCAGAAACTGGAGCCAGAAAGGTTAAAATCCAGCCAGAAAATTCTGCCCTTGCTTCAGATCAGGCCCTTGCCGATGATGACATAACATGTGTCGGATTTTCGGGAAAATTACAGGCTAGAACCAATCAAGGGGCCCCCTTTCCAATCCTAGCAGCAGTAACGGTCATAAAATCAGAGACAACATGATTCCTGAATAGGCTGCTAAAGGCTATGATTCCAGCCAATCCTTTATTGCCCCATCAAATCCTCCTTCTGTCGAAGTGTTGCAAATCTTCGGCTATGGATGATGGCCCCCAAAATGGGAAGGCGTCCTGATAAGGAAACGCAGTCTGGGAAGCATACTGGGTCGATATTTCATTTCAATATGCTACAAAATTTTGAGGCTGATCCAGATAAAGTGGAGTCCTCTTGCCCAAGGCCTACTTATGCTATTCTTCCCAAGCACCGAGTTCCACGGTCGAAACCCACTAGCCAGCCCTTCACATGTCTTTCAGCAAAAGTCAAAGGAAAGAGGAAAGTCGTTAACGTATCTAGCTAGTCCACTTGGGTGAAAAATGACTGCTCCGAATTCGGCCGTATCTATTTCGGTTTCCACATTGGCGAATCCAGGGAGTCTTCCTACTCCTGATAATGAAAAAAGTCGTTTTACCTGGCTCATCAAACAGCTCTAATCATACTGCTATTATTATTCCTCACCCATTCACTTCTGTCATTGCAGGTGGTCCACCATTCCTACCCTGTTCCCTAAATCTGCCACAAAAGTTTCAGAGAAGAAAGGGTTCCACGTCAGCCGCCAGGAATATATGTTGGGCTCTCATAAACCACTTTAACCTCTTTGTCTGCCGTGATAGACCTATCCTCTGACACCTTGGTCTATGATCCACCTCCTCATTGTCCAGAACCTCCATCTACTGAGATGGACCTATCCTCGGACAACATGGTGGATGAACCACCACCCCAGATCTAGCTGGTGAGAGCTTTCCACTTCACCTATTTTTTATGGATTTTAAAATTCTTGAGTGGAATTTGCAAGGGGTGTGGAATATTCTTACTCTTGCAACTATTAACAACTTAATTGTTTTCCACAAACCATGCATTCTTATACTCCTGGAAACACGTACTGGTGGTTCCTTAGCTCAATGAATTATTGAACGAATTGGGAATGGGTTTGATAACTCCGTTATAGTGGAGGCCCGAGGTTTTTCAGGAGGTATATGGGTTCTTTGGAAGGATAGTGTTAAAATCTCTATTCTACAAGTTGATTGGCAATTTATTCATATGCATGCAACTTATGAGGATGCCTTATCCCTTAATATCACAGCTATATATGGGTCTCCAAATCCCAGGATTAGGAAGCCCTTGTGGGATAAACTTCTCGCAATCGCAGATATGGATTCGCTCCTGTGGCTTGCATTAGGTGATTTCAATGCGTTCCTTCATAAAGACGATAAAATTGGGGGAGACTATCACCTAATTGCCCTCACTTCAATAATCTTGTTAATCAAGCTAACTTGTTTCCATGAGAGAATTGATTGGGTCCTTACTAATGAAAGCTTTAATGTCATTTTCCTGGGGAGTGGAGTGGAGCATCTGCCGAGAATATCCTCAAATCATTCTCCAATATGTGTCACGGTTAACTCTGGTGCTAGCACCCACTGCCCCGAATAAATTATTTCGTTACTACAAGATGTGGGAGGATCATTCAGAATGAAAAAACTAGTTCTCAAGACATTGGCTCCTTGGGTCCCCTTCCTAGATGTTCTAACATATTTGGTGGGACACATTAAAGATTGAAAGAATAATTATTTCGAAAATATCTACAAACAAAAGAGGCGACTCATAAACTGCGTCGTGGGTCTGCAAGTTTGCTACTCCAAACAACCGACAATATATTTGAAAGAGTTGGAGTTATCCCTTCGTAAGGACTTGTAGAATCTTCACACACGAGAGGAATTGCTTAAAAGACAATCTGCTCGAAGTCTTTGGATTAATTTTGGAGACAAGAATACTAAACACTTCCATGCACGTCATAAGAGAAAACAGCGCCGAGCTCGTGTCAAGCAAATTCAACTAAATGATGGGTCTTGGTGTTTGGATCGTTCAACAATACTGTTTGAAGTCTCAACACATTTTACAGCGATATTTGGGGCTAAAGAACCAACTTCTGGGGTGATTCGGCTGCTATTCTCCTTAAGGAAGTGCTTTCCCAGCCTCTCTGCCTCTCATAGGGCCCTACTCGCTAGTCTGGTTGGTAACTCAGAGCTTAAACAAGCATTGATGGATATGGACCCCGAGAAAGCCACTGGCGGATGGCCTTTTGGGTGATTTCTACTAGCATAATTGGTCGGTTCTATCCTACTCTTTTTTGTCCTTTGTTAAGAAAATTTTTGCTCAATGTTATGTCCCTGAGGAGGCCATTAAGGGCATGATCACATTGATTCCCAAGATTACTAACCCTGAGAGCTTTGACGGTTTTCACCCCATTAGTCTTATTAAGATCAATGTGAAAGTGGTTACAAAGATAATAGCTAATCAGTTGAGGATTGTTTTGCCTTCGATAATCTCCCCAAACCAGTCAAGCTTTATTCAAGGCCGTAAAATCACGAAAAACATTGTAGTGCCACAGAAAGCATTACATTCTATGCGGCAGTGTAAGGGGAAGAAAGGTTATATTGCTATCAAAATGACTTGGCAAATGCATTCGATAAAATGGAGTGGAGTTTCATCCATGACACCCTAGAAGATCTAGAGATTGCACCTCACCTATCTAATATGATCATGTCCTCCCTTGCTACTAGTTCTACACAAGTGTTGTGGGATGGACTAAGAGGTCAAATTTTCGCACCTAAAATAGGCATCCGGCAGGGTGATCCTATCTCCCCGTACCTATTTGTTCTTTATATGGATCATTTGGGCCACCTAATTCAAGAGTCTCTCGTTGTTGGTTTTTGGAAACTTTGTGTTGGTCGACAAAAACTCTTTCTTACCCCATCTCATGTTTGCAGATGACCTCATTCTCTTTGCTGAGGCTTCTGAGCAGCAAGTTGTGGTAATCCGAGACATTCTATGACTCTTTTCCTTATCATCAAGACAGACGGTTATCAAAACAAATCGGCTCTCTGGATCTCGTCCAATACCTCAAACCTCGTGTCATCTAGCATTGATTCTACACTAGGAATCTTGAGGTTGGATGACCTTGGATTATACCTCGGCGTTCCTCTTATACATCAATGAATCTTCAAGCTGACATATGCGAAGTTCCTCACCAAGATGCAGCGTAAGGCTAACTCATGGGGGGCCAGAAAAATCTCGATGTGTGGACGGTTGGTTCTGTGTATATCTATCCTGTGCTCTATACTTTTATACCCAATGCAGACTACTTCGTTCCCCTTGTCTTTGTGCGATAGCACGGACAAAACTATGCAGATGTTTGTATGGGGTAGTAATCCAGGCCAGCCATGCTGTCCTATAGTTGCTTGGCACAAACTCTGCTGGGGGAAAGAACATGGGGGCCTGGGACTGAGGAGCTTCCGTCACTCTAAACACGCATTTGAGATCAAGTTAGCTTGGGAGTTTTGCACATGGCATGACAAACTCTAGATTCGGGTGTTTAGGGCAAAGTAGAACGAAGTTTTTTTCCAGTGCCGAACTTACGGTGTTGAAAAATTGGTACGGTGTCGAAATCTAATCTCAGCCATTGGATCTATGTCTGAATGGCTGAGATAATTTCAATTAAGTTTTTAAGCGAAATGATCTCGACTATTCAGACACAAATCCTACGACTGAGATTAGATTTCAGCACTGTATGCTAAATTCGGCACCGTAAGTTCGGCACTTGAAAAAAATTGAAGTAGAACGTTGTTGACCTTCCCTCCCCTCAACAACAGGCTAAACCCAAAAGGTTCTAATCTCTGAAGCAGATATATCGGAATTTATATCTGGTGTCTCAAAAGACACGTTGGATCCTTGGATATGAACAACTTATGTCATTTCGGGTGGACGTCTGGTTCCCCTTTGAATCCCGCCTTTGGAGTCTTTCTTTATTGCCCATGTCTAGCTATGACTTGGACAGAAGGTCAACAATTTCTGCTTAATTTCTGGTGGCTAGAATGACGAGGAATTAAACCTTTGGCTCCTTCCAAATGTTGTGAACAAAATTATAGCCATTCCTACTCCATACATGGGGGCTGGCCCGGATTCATGCCCCTTGTTGCACTCTTCCAATGATCGTTATAGTTTCTCATCCGCACTGGATCATGCAATTGATCCAATCACTAATATTCCTACATTCCCCTGGAAACGAGTCTGGTCTCTCCAAGTGCAGGAGCATATTAAAATCTTTCTATGGAGGGTGATTTGGCCCCTGCCTATCAGCATCCTCTTCTTGTAACAGATGCAATGAATGTGAAACTATCCTTCACATTTTAAGAGATTGCCCTAGAAGCTGTGTTATTATTATTATTTGTATTTTATTATTATTACTATTATTTTATTATTATTATTTTACTATTTTTATTATTATTACTTTTTCTCTTCTTTTCTTTTTTTCTTTTTTTCCCTGAGCTGGGGGTCTCCACGGAAACAATCTCCCCATCTTGTTGAAGGGTGAGGGTATGATTGCGTACATCCTACCCTCCCCAGACCCTGCCTAAGGGAATTTTTACTAGGTATGTTTGGTCTGGTTTGCCTTAGAAGCCGTGAAATCTGGCATTCATTATACCCAGATGCTACTGATCTCTTCTTTAACCCGCAGTATGCTAATGACTGTCTTGTTGTTATCCTTATGGACACTCATTATACACAGGAGTTGCAGGCCTTTTTCGTAACAACATGCTGGAAATTATGAACAACTAAAATCGAGGAAATCTGTCAAGGTAAATACATCACTAATCTTAGTCCTTCTCTATCTATACATGCCTTCTTTCAGGAATCGCAGAGAGCACTATATCAAGAGAGGCCGAGTAATAGGCAGAAGTTCCATGGGATCGATGATGTACCTCAATCTTCCCACCTGGAGGCCATGGCGCTGCAATTATTGGTGGATGCGGCAGTATGTAGGAGCTCTTGTGCTGGTGCTTGTGGCAGGATTCTTCAAGATGGCAATATGAATTGGGTGCAAGGATTCAACTTCAAGATTAGTTTTTATTTAGTGCTCTCAGTCGAGCTTTGGGCGATTCTATTGGGGTGTGCATTGCCTGCAAGTTTTTTTTCATTGCCTGCAAGTTCACCAATGAAGATTTCTCAATTCACTCAGATAGTAGTCAAGCCATTGATGCGATAGTAGGTCGCTTACAAGACTTGTCGAGTCAGAGCCTTGTTCATTGCATAAGATAGTGTCTCTCCCGTTGCAGTTCGTCTAAGCTTCAGTATATCAACTGAGACAGAAATAAAGGAGTTGCCTACATGGCTAAAGTGGGACTCTCAAATCTATCAAGGATGTTCATATCTACTACTCAGACCCATCTGGTCTCCTTGCCTCACTGACATTATCTGAGGTGGAATGTATTTTCGGACTAGTCTAGTCTTGGGGGCCAGTAATTCATAGCCCACACTTCTCGTTGAATTTGTATGAAATTCCTGGTTCGTTGCCCATACGAGGGCGCATGCTGCCTGACCTGACTCCTCTGGTGGGAAGTCCAATGGACCCGGCTGATCCTACATCGTTAGTTGGTGTTCAACAGGATCCAGAATATCCAGCCCAAGACAACTACGTCGGCCCAGATTGTTCAAACGGATCATCTTCTCTGACATGGGCCATAGGCACTCATCTTACCACCTCTCCGGCACGAGTTGATGAATTCACACCCACTCATCAGTTTAATCCTCCTTTATCTTTTTGTTGTTTTGCCTCCTGCCTCTGGCCTCCATTGTAACAAAAAATGATAAAATAAAAATCGTTCCACTTTTTTTTAAATTTTTTTTATTGAGCGGTCGACCTCCTCTACCAAAAATTTTTACATGAAGCCCAAATTAAACTAAAAGTAAATCATTTCGCTTACCTTTGTGATAGAATGCTCAAAATTAATCCTACCGAATAACCTTGGATTGCCTCTGCCTAGCCTCAGCCTATGACAAATCTCTAGCTCTATGTGTCCTCTTAATTTCCTAATTTTTGTTCCCAGCGGCCGCTTCCCTTCTGAATTTATGGTATTCATACCCTCATCGTGTGGTCGATTTTTCAGGGAGACGTGATAGCAATGTGGGGAGGTTGCCTTGTGCCCGTTGAGTTTCTCGGCGAAGAATTTGAGAAATGGGCGTAGGGTTGACAATTTTGCCCCGCCCCGACGGGTCGATCCACCCCTGCCCCGCCCGGCATGCGTCTAAACTACCACGTGGACGGGGCAGGGGTGGGTTCGGGGCAGGGATAGGTGACCCGCCCCAGACACACTCCGAATATTTATATATTTTTATTTTACTTTTTTATTTATAATCATATTTTAATTGTTTTAAATTTATAAATTTTGAAAAAAAATTTAAAAATAAAGGCCATAGAGAGAAAAATATAGGAAAAATGAGTAAATCAGTTTTTTAAAGGTTCTAATATTATTTCATGTTTAATTTATTTTTCAACTTTAATATATTTTTTTAATTTAATTTTTAAAGTGTGTTTGAGAGCGCGTGTCGGAGCAGGTTCGGGTCCTGCAGTGGGATGGGTCTGGATCTGGGTCTGTCTTGACCAGCCCGCCCCGTTGCCATTGCTAAATGGGAGCTTGTCAACTCGTCTCTCACTCTATACCAAGGGCGGACCTAGGAAATGGCAAGCCCATGCTCCAGCTCGGGGTCCCGTGGGCCATTTCGTTTAATTACCCAACAGAATGTTAAAAAAAAAATTTAATCCTTATTTAGCCCAACCCAAAAAAATAGTCTAGATCGGTCATTGTTTTATATGATTTAAGAGATATTTCGTCCAATTTTTCCAACCCAGTGCTAAATAAATCAGTAGGTAAGAGAAAGAATAAGACCTATAATTAATAATTATTATTGAGCCAAGTTCCATCCTAACAAGCCCCAATACTTAAACCGGACAACCGGCTCAGTTTGGTGTACAGGTTAGGCAGGGTTTACTGGGAGATTTCGGGTTTATCCTTGCTAACCATCTGTTTGGTGTCCTTGTTTTTTTTTAACCTGCCCGGGGGTTTACTGGCCGGGCAGGGATACCTGCGGGTTAACTCCACAAATTTAATCCTGCT
>JAOYMZ010092252.1:0-10658 GCA_025802335.1 Pinguicula primuliflora
TGGTAGTGTTCGATACAACGTTCAACACCAATCGTTACTCACTGATCTTTGCTCCGATCATTGGAGTAAATCATCATAGGCAAAGCACATTATTCGGTTGTGCATTCTTACGTGATGAGAAGGCCGAGTCCATTGAGTGACTGTTCAAGGAATGGTTGGCAGTTATGCCAAGAGGTCCACCGAATCTAATAATCACTGACCAAGATGCAGCTATGACTAAAGCGTTTAGGGTTATACTCCCTTCTACATTGCATAGGTACACTTTTAATATTATGTACCTGTTCTGTTATTGCGCATATTTGGTTATTGCTACATGCTCTGTTATAGCTCATGTTTGGTTATTGCTAATATTCTTTTAGAATAGGATAATGATCATATATTGGTGCAGGTATTGCATTTGGCATATTGAAATGAAGTTTCCTGAAAAGTTTGGTCCGATAGCATTCAAAGAATCTAAATTGGATCTCAAAAAATGTATATGGGATACCGAAACTCCGGCAGAATTTGTAGCCCAATGGGTTGTTGCTGTGGAATGAATGGTTGAGTTCTATGTACAATATTAGAAGACAATGTGTGCCAGCGTATACACGACACATATTCTCTGCCGGGATGAATAGTATTCAGCGTTCTGAGACTAATCACGCTTTTTTAAAGAGGTATGTGCGTCAAGAAAATTCTCTTTGGGACTTCATTACCCGGTTTAAGTGGGGATGCGAAAAACTGAAACAAAATGAAATCATGTTGGATCAGAGGGATTTAACTGAAAAACTGATGTTGAAAACAACACATCCAATTCAGGAATCTATGAGGGACAAGTATACACGGGTCATGTTTTACGAATTTCAGAAAGAGTTTTTTGAGTGTCTTCGCTATAGAGTTGATGGAACATTTGAAGATGATATATATTTGTGCTTTACAGTTCAACCTTTTCATCAGTTTGTCGGTAGGGTATGAGAAGTTCATGTTGAAAAGTTAACTCAAAAGATCGCATGTAGTTGTGGAAAGTTTGAATTTGAGGGAATTCCGTGTCGCCATGTGTTGGCTTATTTATTAAGATTCTATATTTATAAGTTGCCTGAGCAATTCAAACTAGACCGATGGATGAAGCCGTCGGCAGTGGGAAGAATAAGATATGATTTGGAGGGTGGTATGGGCGGTTCGAATATGTTAATCAAGAGATATTGTTTACTACAACGTGTTTCAAGGCTAATTGACGACGTCTTTATGAATGATTCAAGAACAAAAGTTTTCGTAGATGAGATTGAATTAATTGAACAATAGATTCAACACATGAAACTAGTCGAAGGTTCATCTTCTCAACCTTCGCAAGAGCCTTATGAATGTTGTGCTTCTCAACCTTTTAAAGATCCTAAACAAGGTAGAACAAAGGGTTCCACTAAAAGGGTTAAGAGTGCGTTGGAGAAGTCTTTCAAGAAAGCTCGAATGTGTCATTGTTGTGGAAAAAAGGGAACGACATAAGAAAATGTCCGAAAATAGTTGATCCGTAAGTCTTTAAGTATTTATTTTATTACGGTTAATATTCTTAATAGCCATGATATGTGCTAAGATCTCTTTTTTGCAATGTAGGATTTCGACGTCAATTAGGCTAGATTGCGAAGATGATGATTTCAATCCCACTGCATGTTCGGCTGCAGGTCCTTAATGACTACATTTCGTATGTCCTAAACCTTTCATTGAGGTTTCAGGTTTTAAAATAGTTGGTTTTGGTTATGTTCTATTGTAGTACATTTAGCTTTGGTTTTAAAATTAGTTTGATTGAACTCTTCTCATTAGCTGTGAAAGTGAATATGCTTGAACCACACAGTAAAGATGAGTGTTTTCACCACATTATCGCAGGTTATGAATGAGGATTTACGGCTGTGGTGATGATGGAAGGTGGTGGAGATGCATGTCGTAGGAAGGAGTATGGAGTATGCATCAGTTGGATTTCTCAGATCATCAGATGTTTGTTGGATTTCTATTTAGTTCAAGTGTAAAAACCAGGAGCAAGGAGTATGCTTGGATTTCTGTTTAGTTCAAGCTTGTCAATTTTCTGTTTAGTGTAAAAACCGATGAATTTATATGCAGCAGCGGTTTGGTTCCATAGAGAAACATCTTTCAACTGATTTACATCTTTTAAAAACCGATGAATTTAAAAATTGATTTTCACATATGCCGGGTCAAAACTCGCGGGCCGGTTCAGGTTTTGACCCGGCACGTGTCTTTTAAAATCGACCTGCATCTTGGCTGTCGGATGCAGATCCGACGGCCAAGACACCAATTCGGCAGAGGAAGGGTTCGTTCGGCACGGTAGCGTCCTGCAGGTGAAAACCATTGAAATTGTCATACCTCTCAAAACTTTTTATCTGCAAACCCTGTGGAGTGGAAAATTGGAAAATATATGGCACACGGGTTGTCTCTTTTACAGTTTTTTTGTGTGCGGTCCTACCCAAACCCGTGTGTGTGCCTATTTATTTTCCTAAACTTGATAGAATTGTTATAGTGTTGTACGATAAAGTCCAATAGATGCATAAAGATTGTTGCAGTGGGCTCTAAGATCCATAAATCAATTCCTCTTGAGCCTAGGTTGTCTTTTGGTATTGTAGATGACGTGATGTCCATACTGTTTAGTGATGATGCTTGGCGTCCTAGGTGCTTGCACCGGAGATCTCATCCTTTTCTTTCGACAGAAGAAGCTGGATGGATTCAGGAAGGAAAGTACTAGAGTACGTGATGCAGTCCATTTGATTGAGCCCCCATTTCGTAAGCTTGAGAGCAACCTATTTGTTGATACAGGATAAAACAGTAATTCAGAAAATAACTTTGTGTTGTGATTAATTCACCATCCCATTATGTGTGTATATATAGCAGAATCATATAATGTTTATAAGGAAGGTTGCACAATTCCTGTGCCTAAGGGTTATAGAGTTTAAATTCAAAATTCAATGAATGGAATAAATTTGCTGTTAGCTGGAATCATGCAATTGGATTTGTTGGTGCAGAAATTACGCGGGCCTTGGTTTTGCCGATTGTAACGGTGGATTATCATCCCCCCTCAAGCTCAATGGGGCAGCAGAGACGTTTAGCTTGGACCGAAGAAGGGTGAATTGGGGGGCCGGTAATGGTTTGGTGAGACCGTCGGCTAACTGATCTTTGCTGTAGATGAAGCGGACATCCTGGTATTTTTGTTGAACTCTCACACAAAATGATAATTGATTTCAATGTGTTTTGTGCGGGCGTGGAACACAGGATTCGCAGTTAGGTGAGTTGCACCAATGTTGTCGCACCAAACGACTGGATGATGATGAAGGAAAATTCCTAAGTCACGAAGTAGAGACAGGACCCATAAGGATTCTGCCGTGGCATGAGCAACAGTTCGATAATCCGCCTCCGTGCTTGACCTAGCAACGATGGGTTGCTTCTTTGATCGCCAAGATATAAGGTTGTTGCCAAAGTAGGAACAGGAACATGTGGTTGAACGCTTGTCGTCCGGACAGCCAACTCAATCGGCGTCGGAGTAGATGGAGAGTTGCATTGAGGGACTCTTCTTGAGAAATAGGCCAAAGTTCACAGTGAATTTTAGATAACACAGTATGCATTTCACTGCTTTCCAATGTTCATCTGTTTGTTTGTGCATGAATTGGCACACCTTATTGACCGCAAAGGAAATGTCTGGTTAAATGAGCGGCAGATATTGTAGAGCACCGACTGTGCTGCAAAATAGTGTTGGATCAGCACAGGAATGACCGAAGAATAAGGATAGCTTTTGTGAGGATGCCATCAGAGAGCAAACCGGCTTGGCCTCTGTCATGTGTGTGAGTCGAAGCAATCACAAATATTGGCAATAAATCATGAGATGACAGAGATGCTAGAGGACGTGATAAGGATGTCATCAACGTAGACCAGAACGAAGATGGTGACAGAGTTCTTGTTGTAGATAAACAGGGAAGTGTCTGACTGTGAGTTGACAAACCCAAGTGATGCCCAATGTTCATGAAGGCGAGCATACCAGGAACAAGGAGCCTGTTTTAAAGGGCCTTGTGAAGGCGGCACACATGAGATGGGTTGAGTTGATCAATATATTCTTGTGGTTGTGCAATATACACTTCTTCAGAGAGGATGCCATGGAGGAAGGCATTTTGGATGTCTACTTGACGAATAAGCCAATCGTGGGAGATAGCGAGACTGGGTATAAGTCTGATTGTGGTGGGTTTTACCACGGGGTTTAAAGTCTTGAGAAAGTCGACTCCCTCCTGTTGATGATAGCCTTTGGCAATGAGGCAGGCTTTGCAGCAATCAAATGAGCCATCGGCCTTGCGTTTTGTTTTGTAGATCCATTTGGTCTGAATGATGTTCATCCTATTTGTCCGCGGGATTAGAGACCAAGTGTCGTTTCGCATCAGAGCATTGAATTCGTCAACTATAGCTTCTCGCCATTCCACAAACTGTTGTGCTTCAGTAAAACTGTTTAGGGACTCAGGAACAGAAGCAGCTACAAGAAGAGACTGGCGCAAGGGATAGCTTATCGTGCCGTCAGAGTGCTGCTTAGGCTTATGTATATTGTTATGTGATCGAGTCTTCATAGCATGAGGTCGAGGCGGCATGTGAGCAGCAGTAGCAGGAAAAGGTGGACTCGGATTTGAGTGTGCGGGTTGGTAACCAGGCTGCTGGTTGATTGTGTGACTGGGGCTAGGCAGAGAAGCCGGTTGGATGACCGTAAGGGGAGGAGATGGTGGAGCGGGAGGAGGAAGGAGTAGGGTTTGCAATGGTAAGGTTGTGGTTGCAGAAGGTGGAGGGCAAGGTGGAGGTGTGATTTTGGGCCTTTGAAAGGGGAATAATGTTTCATCCAAGATTACATGACGGGAGAGATAGATCCGACTCGAAGCTAGATCAAAGCACTTAACACCACGGTGGAGATGACTGTAAATAAGAAAGATACATTGTTTGGACTGAAAATCCAGTTTATGTGAGTTGAAAGGGCAAAGAAATGGATAACAAATGCAGCCAAAAATGCGTAGAGACTGGAAATCGGGTTGTTTGTGATACAATTTTTCAATGGGGCTTACACCAAGGAGGGCAGTTGGAAGACTTATTGATAAGAAAGGTTGCCATGAGAAAAGCTTCGTCAAAAAACTGAAGAGGAACAGAACTAGCAGGCAGAAGGGATAACCCTGTTTTGACAACATGCTTGTGCTTTCTTTCAATTGAGCCATTCTGTTGTGAGGTGTGAGGGCAAATTATACGGTGCTGGATTCCTTGATTTTGGAACAATGTGTGGAGGGACCTAAACTCGCCCCCAATCTATTTGAGCGGCCTTTATTTTTCGGTTCAAGGATCGTTTGACCATCCTTTTAGAATGAGCAAAACACTTTATAAGCATCAGATTTGGCAGGGATGGGGAAAAGCCATGTATATATGCTAAAATGGTCGACGAAAGCAACATAATACTTATTCCTATTGAAAGATAAAAATGGTGATGGTCCCCAAATATCTGAGAAGATAAGATCTAGTGGACCATCAGATATAGACTCTGAAGGATTAAAAGGAAGACGATGGCTTTTGCCTTGTTGACACGACAGACACACAGATGGGTGACTTCTGGACGAGCATGGTAGAGACAATTTGGACATGAGGTGTTTAACAGTGTTGTAGGAAGGATGGCCAAGCCTTTGGTGCCAGACTTAAAGGGTTGCAAGAGAGCTGATGAGACCTTGTTTGGTGGTGAGAAAATTATAGAGTCTATCTTTAACACTGCCGTAAAATACCGGGTTCCCACTCGCCTCGTCCTTCATAAAAAAATAGTGAGGGTGAAACTCAATGTATACATTATTATCAAGAGTAAACTGACTGACTGATATAAGGTTTTTCTTGATAGCAGGAACATTCAGCAAGTTAGATAAATGGAAGGGTTGAGTATGAGTGGAAAGTTTGCAAGAAACAATATTTGCGATAGGCAAAACTACACCATCGCCAACATGAATTTGGTCATTCCCTGTGTAGGGTTCAGAGTTTATATTGAGATTCTGTAAGTCATGAGTGATGTGGTTGGTCGCACCTGTATCAGTATACCAGTTGGTGCCTGGAGCATTCTGAGGAGCAGTGAGATAAGCGGACATGTTAGGGGCAACTCCTTGATAAGCTTGATCGAACCTGTGGTAGCACTGATAAGCCGTATGACCGTCTTTGCCATAGATTTGGCAGGTGGAGCGGGTGCTAGAATGATTTCCTGAGTTGGCAGAGAAGTTTCCTCGACCACAGTTGTTGCGTCCACGGCCACGACCGGTGTGTGGAGGCTGATAATTGTAGTTTTGGCCACCACGTCCTCTGTAGAAGTGGTTGTGGTTGCGCAGGGAATCCTGGCGGCTTGCTGTATTGATAGAACCAATGACAGCATCTGTGGTACTCCAGGCGAAGCTCAAAGTTGAGCAAATGACTGAACAAATCCTCAAAAATCGTGAGTGTATCTCTGGTAGAAAATGACGTGACCAGAGAAACATAAGAGGAATCAAGACCCCTAAGAGATAGGATTGAAACTCATCCGGTTGCAGAGGCTGTCCGATGGTAGCAAGAGTATCTGCAAGGCTTTTGATGTGGTGGAAGTACTCACTGATGGAGTTTCTGCCTTTCTTCAATGTGGAGAGTGTGCGCGTTGTTTGAATGGGGCAATCATGAGAATGAGAAGCAAAGAGTTTCTCCAAAGCTGCCCAGACAAGAGTAGAGGAATTGAGATCAATGACATGGGTCAGAATTCCATCTAACAAGGAAGACATTAGCACTGTGAGTGCTGTCTGATCATAGTCAAACCAGTCAGTAAATGCAGAATTTGCACCCTGTTGGGGAGTGGTGGCTTCAGCAGAAGTTTTTGGTATTTCAGTAAGTGGTGCAGCAGTTGTTCCATGACATACTGGAATAATTTTTTGCTTCAAAGGTAAGGAACCATTTGAGCTTTCCACAACAAATAATTATCCTTGGTTAATTTCATGGTCACCAGGGCAGAGACGGTGCCAACAGATCTGGAAGATGAATAAGAGGAGGCCATTGATTCGAAGTTGGGTGGGTGGGAGGACTGAAACTGAGGAGAAGTTAGAGAAATTAGTCGTTTGCCAAGAAAGGCTCTGATACCATAAAATAGCAATTCAGAAAATAACTTTGTGCTGTGGTGAATTCACCATCCCAGCATGTGTGTATATATAGCAGAATCGTATAATGTTTACAAGGAAGGTTGCGCAGTTCCTATGCCTAAGGGTTATAGAGTTTGAATTCAAAATTCAATGAATGGAATTGATTTGCTGTTAGCTGAAATCATGCGACTGGATTTGCAGGTACGAAAATCACACAAGCCTTGGTTCTGCCGATTGTAATGGTGAATTATCACAGGAGAGCGTTGTAGCTGAAACACAAGGTGGTGGTGTAGGATTTTCTGTCTTCGACGAACTTCTTTCCTATAGTGAACCTATAAGACTTGTTATAATGTAGTGATGGAGTGTAAGGTACGGAAATTAATTCGAATTTTAATTCTGTACTAGCAATTGATTTTATTTAAGTTAGGCCAGTCAATCCCATATTTGGGCTGAAGGGACCCAAATGTTGATAATGGGCCAGGATAGGGAACTCCTCTTTTACCTTACAAATGGCCCACATATTTAAACCCTAACCTAAATTTGGTCCTTACAATTAGAAGACGTGAACAAGGTGCAGGAAGATTGGGTGGAGGGGATCAAACATGATTGAGCATTTGTCGGGAAATCATCCGGAATCCATCCAAGAGAAACTCAAGGTAGATAACCTGATGCTATTGGTGGGGTTGGCGTATGGGTAGGCTACATGCTTATATGCTCTCGGTGCATGTGTGAGGGTGTTGCAGTGTGTGGTTTGAAGATTTGTCTGGGTGTTGTGATTCTGCGAAGTAAGGGTCTGTTTACTGCATGTGATAGTATTTGATTACGGTAGTTATTGCAGTTCGTAACTACCGTAATCAAACTGCAAAACCTGTTTACTGAGTTTTTGATTGGGGACGTTATGGACGGTCAAATGTCCCAAATCCCCGCTTATTTTACCTAATTTTGATTGGGAATGCTAAACTAATCCCTGAAAATACGTGTGATTGGGAGAGTTATGAATGGTTTGAAGTGGCGAAAGACAAAAACACCCTCGTATTTCATCTTCCTCACATTTCTTCATCTTTCTTAGCATTGCGATACTTTCCTTCATCTTTCCTCATTCTCTTCAAGAACCCTAAAATTAATATCAGCAACATTTCTCCTTCACCAGTAAATCAAAAATCTCATGAACTTTTCCAATTTCCCGAAACCCACCCCGAGGTTGAAAATTTGGGTTCATCTTTTACTTTGTCTAAGATTTCACTTTCGTAGGACCCGTTGAAAGAGTGAAGAGTTCCGATGAGGATGAACCCAAATTTTGCCTACCATATTTTACTTTTTGTTCAAATTTGAGCTTTTTGTTCGTCCGTCAGCTTGCCTGCCAACATCACTTCCTCTTGTTTGTTCGATTTTCATTATCAGGTTCCTTCCCAATTGCAGATCCCCTATTTCTGTTTTCCTCTTTCTCACTCCAATCTATCCACACATAACAATATATACAACTCTGCATACATACACATAAAAATCTTGAAGAGGCTCTGGCATTATGTTTCTACTGGTTTGTTCTGTTTGTATTGACAATGAAGCACTAGATAATGCATATGATCAAATACAAGTATCTCCCTTTCAGCATTGGGAAACAGGTAGTTTAACTGATAACTTTTGTGATTCTTACGTTCTAGCTTACGCTTATGTACTCCGCCAACAACAATTCTTCTCTCTTCTTATAACAAGTCATACAAAGGGAAAAAACTTCTGCTAGCAGTCCACAGGCTGATTGAATTTATGGTCTTTGATTCCGTTAAAAAAATAAACTGGGATACAGAGGGTACAAAGATGGATGGGATGAGGAACAAGAAGGCATGGGATTGAATACCTTGGAAAATTGTTTATTTTAGCTGAATACAGAAATGTTGGCATATCCCAGTTCAGTTTGCTTTTTAACAGTAAATCCTAGTTCTCCCCCTTCAAGTATATTCCCCCTTCAACTTCTCTTGTTCAGTTTCTGTCTCTAGCATTTTGTGTTTCTAATTTCTCCTATCGGAGGCCCTGGCTTGTTTGGGGCATTGTTCATGTTCTGCGGACAAAAGCATTTATAGTGGAAGGGAACTGGGACGATGCGAAACAAAGATAAAGGACTGCCTCATGTGCACAAAGTGAACATTGACATGTATGAACATGATTTTAATTGCGTTTTGATCTGCTTATGAAGAGGCTCACCTGTATGTCTTGAACTTGTGGTTTTTGTTGCGTTCTGAACTTGTAATTTGGTTGGAACTTGTGGTTTTGAACTTGTGGTTGCCTACACTATTGATTTCGTTGCAGTTTCCTTTGTTGTTAATCTCCATTTTTTTTGTTTACTTGGTTTGATAGGGATTCAATATTGATACATTACGTTTTGAAATGAGGGATATTTTAGTCATTTAACAATCATTTAACTGTTCAATCAATCGTAATTCACTTCCAAGTAAACACGTGAAACCTTAACAAACTCAATCAAAGTCAAACTTGAAAAGTTGTTAACTACATTTGATGTTGATACCGATAACGCTTCAAATCAAAATCAAACTCGAAACATTAAATCTGCAATAAACGGACCCTAATTTGATGACCAACTTTTGGTATGCAAATCTTGTCCATGTGAGCTAATTCTTCCATTTGCATTTATTATGAGATTTTGATAAGAAGGGAGAGGGATTTAACGGTTGCTGTTATCGTTCCCTCGAAAGAGAATGTGATGGTAGCACAAGTGGCTTTGGTGTTTAATTAAAAAAAGAAAAAAAGTGGCTTTGGTGCTGAGTGAATCGTTGTGGGTTCATGTTTAATTGTTTCAGGGTAGCTGACGCAAGATACGTACAAGGTTTTATGGAGATTACCTGATAGCTCAACTTTGGATTCATTTGAATTGATTGTCGTTATGTGTGGACATGTATGTTGATGGTATCTGTATTACTTCTAAAGTTTATGCACCATATGAAACTATTATTTGGTATCTCATGTAATTAAAATGTTTGTTAGGTCAATGGGTTCGGGTATAGGCCCAAAATGGTCTATAATGCAACAACGAACCCCACGAATTTTGATTTAAATTTAGAGTTCGTTATAAGTGGTATTGGAGCGAGGTTCACTCGCTATCCTGTTGAGGAATAATTAATAAGGTCAAGGGGGTGAACCCACGAGCTGCTAGCTCTGTGACATCTATAGCAAATGATGGAGTGGTCGTGAGATTTGAATATGATATTAATAATTTACTCTATCACAGAAATGGTAGGTAGAAGACGCACACGGGCTCAGGACACGACGGATGAAGCTCTGCCACCTACTGTGGAGACGAGCACCGACCCGATATCCCTTATCGTGCTGTCAGTGCTCTGGGAGGTGGCTTCCATGGCTGGAGTGCATGCCAATTCTGATGTGCCCTTGACGACTATATCGATGACGGTGCTACCATCTTAGACGCTATGGCCCTGTTTGGAAGTTTTTCTCAAAAGCAGCTTTTGGCTTTTCAATCGCAGAAGCCCCTTTTATACTGTTTGCGATTTTGGCTTTTGGCGGTGG
>JAOYMZ010092253.1:0-10658 GCA_025802335.1 Pinguicula primuliflora
TAACTTAGCAGACTAGCGATCGAACATGATTTCAATACTTATGCAGAGACTCAATTTAGTCATAAGCCAGACTACCTTAATCCACCCACAACAAATGCCTTCACATTTGCATATGCATGCACAACACATCAGCCAACAACGAAAATACAAAGCACCCTTCCGCATGCAATACAAACCCGTTTAAACTATGCATATACGATGTTAAATAAAGGCTTCATATAACCTAGTCATGCAGTACGTTCATATCACAACACATAAGCACACGAGACTCATACAACAATTTTGCCACCATCTCCTTATGGTGCCACGCAAGTTCTCTAGCCAACGAATACAAGTCACTTAATATACGATTCTCTTCTCCAACATGTAACCTTCATTCCCCTGCTCATGGGAACAAAGTTATCACCGCAGATACATGCGAAGCTTATCATGCAAAACTCACGTAATGCTACACCCGTATTTCACGCCAAGTAATATCACAAAATTTGCACCATCCATAAGTTACTACAGTTTCTCTACGACAACACTGTGCTTCAAAGATCGATACTCGACTCTCTTCTCTCCATCTCTCGACTCACTCTTGTTCTCTTCCAATTACGGGGCTTCTCTCTATCATTAACTCTTGTGCTCTGCTTGTTATGAGGCTTCTCTCTCTTATTCACTCTTGCACTCTGCCCGTTCTGTGGCTTCTCTCTCTGATCTACTCTTGCACTCCGCCCGTTACGAGACTTCTCTCGCTGATTCACTCTTGCACTCTGCCCATTACAGGACTTCTCTTTCTAATTCACTCTTACACTCTGCCCGTTACGTGGCACATCACTGTTCAATTCACGCCGTTCTTTTCTATGATCACCACCACTCATGGTGTCTTCCAATCGTTCTCCACTGCTCACGATGTCTTCCAATCGCTCTCTAACACTCACGGTGACATACATCTCTCTTTCCAGCAACACTCGCAGCACTGCTCACAGTGTCTCTCCATCCTCTTGTTGTCATCTCTCGCTGTACCGCTCGTGGTGTCCCACCCAACTCTCGTTGTCATCTCTCGCTGCACCGCTCATGGTGTCTCACCCAACTCTCGTCATCATCTCTTGTTGCACCACCCGCGGTGTCTCACCCAACTCTCATAGTTGTCACTCACTGCACCGCTCGTGGTGTCTTATCAAATCTGAACTCTCTCTATTGCATCAAAATTCCATCACCGTCTCATTCTGGACGTCTCAACCACCCATGAGCTCGACCAGGCCAGGATTCAACTCCCCGATCAAGTCCATTCTACCCTCGTCTTTGTAGTATGACGTTCATGTATCAGAATATACAGTTGCTCGTGCCAGCAAACTTGCTCAACAGATCACTTATGCAGAAGTAGCCTCGCGGTAACCAACCACCATCAGCCACCATTTTGTTCGAACGTTGCCTCAAATCTCCATCGTCACCACTGTCTCACTACCTCAAATCCCTACAAGAAAATATTCGCGTAGGGATGTGAGATTCAAAAAACTCAGTAGGGGTAATCCTCATGTCTAACATAAGTGCAGTGATTACATATATTTAGAACAATTCCTTTAATTTTCCTCTATCACCCTAAATCATGTACGACTCATTTTATCCTCCGTAGGTTCAGTTTTTTTACCAGCAATCCGACTCATATTCTAATTCACCAATTAATATCATATATTTCCTAAATCACATTAGTTCATGCAAAAAACATACCATTCTTCGTTCATTCAAATATTCCACAAATTAATTCGTCGTTAATTAATTCAATTCATCAATTCACATCATTGTGGCAAAATCGGGGTCAACAGATGCATCCCGACGACAGTCGAGAATCCACATCATCGCAACTGGGAGGTCATGTTTGGAGTACGGCGATAGCCGTACGCCTCCAACCCTTTTCCTTTCCAGCATTTTCATCCCTACATTCTGGCAAGCCACAGAAACATTACCGACAAACTCACCATTGGCATCCCCTGACAAGGCTTCCACAAGTAGCCGCAATAGCAGCTCGCTGATTTTCAATCCAACAACATCGCCGTCATCTGGCATGAATCGTTACACGCCTTCGTGCAAATATCGCACTGTGCCGAAGTCATTCCAATAACGGCTCGTATTGCGGTCATCCTTCATGACCACATTGCCATCGTCGGAGTACCTTCCCCATCAGCATGCACGCATGTGACGTTCATCGCAGTGAGCGTGCGCCACCATCTTCTGCACCACGACCAGGCCATGGCAACGTCGCCAGCTCCCGATGCAAATTAGCTTGCATTCTCCCCCTCTGATCCTTCTTTGCGCCAGAGCTGTTATTGGCAACAACATACGGACTCTCTCATCATTGGCATACCGGCGGAGGTAGTGTCATCATCACTGTAGGGTTTTTGTGCTTTCTCGTGGATAGAACAGAGTCTCAGAGTTTGGTATCAGAATAGAGGTTCTGATCACTGAACCACATTGCCCTGTTTCTGTTGAAATAAGGGCTCTATTCACGCACAAGAAAATCAATTTCACATAATCATACCTTCGAACACATGATTCACACATTATCAGCAAGGCACCAACGAAAATCCAGGAAACAAAATACATAAACAATCGAAAAATAAAGTGAAGATGACAACCTATGAGTTTCGTAGCTCAATATTATAATCATAACTCAATGCACTATAGGTGCATTTCACAATCTGATGCACATGCTTCTCAAGTAGGTTCACTGTCCTAGATCACCATTCACAAATCACTATCCAAAGCATCACATAAGAATTGAATCTATGATAATATAAACTAAGAAGGAAAAAAATACAGAGCCAACCCACAATTTCACGGGAACAACATCAACAAATCAATACAAATAAGCAAAGAATCAAACACTTAGACATGCTCCTACCCATTCCTAATCATGTTCCTACCCTTGGAATTCCAACCCACCTTTTACAAGTCTCCTCCTCCAGAATTCAAGTGTGGTGGATTTCCCAAGCTTCCTCTTTCTTCTCCTTAGACCCACTCATGAGCAAGAGAAATGATATAGAGCATGAAATTTGTGCAAGAAAAGCACAAGAAATACACTTGTCGTCACGTAATTGGGTCATGGCCTGCCCCATACTTTTTTACCATCCAATCGTTTTCCACCACATCATTTTCTTGAACTTTTCTTGTCAATATTTTCTTGAGATATATGATTTGTGCGTGAGCAATTAGGTTTTGGGTAGGTTTTATAGGTCAGATTCTCACATTAGATGGACTAACTTGTCCACCAAGTTTAGGAGAATCAAGGGCTTTCAAAGATGGCCTTATGAAATATATGTAGCCTATCAAGTTCTAACCCAAGGAAATTAAATCCCTTGGTCCAATAAATATCAATACTCGCTCATTAATTGATCAAATTTAATTATTGTATTATGGTAAATGTCGTTAAAATCCCAAACCTTACACCCAGATTTATGGGGTGGATTATTCAGAGACTTTCTCACCGGTGATCAAACTTGATACTTTGAGGGTCCTATTTTCTATGGTAGCAAACTTGGATTGGCATCTCCACCAGTTTGACGTAAAAAAAATATTTTTTCTACATGGTGATTTAAGTGAGTTGGTTTATATAGAGGGACAACCTGATTTCTCTAGTGACTTTTGTCCTCAGAAGTTTGTCAATGGAAGAAAGCTCTAAATGGGCTTAAGCAATCAACCAGAGCTTGGTTTGGTAGATTCACAGTCGCTGTGAAGAGATTTGGATATACTTAGAGTAATTCTGACCACACCTTGTTCTTGAAGCGTTGGAACCTAGGCATCACCTGCCTTATCATCTATGTGACCGACATGGTCATCACAAGAGATGGTGTTGATGAAATTGAAGGAACTTGTTCCAGGAATTCGAAATGAAAGATCTAGGAATGTTGAAATATTTCCTAGGCATTGAAGTGATGAGCTTGAAGTTCGGTATTTATGTCTTTCAGAGAAAGTATGTTATTGATCTTCTTGCTGAGATTGGGTTGGTTGAACGTAAACCAGCAGATACTCCTATGATGTTGAACTATGGGTTGAAGATGGTAGAAGGAGCTTATATATTAGATCAAGGGAGATACCAACACTTAGTTGGAAAACTCATCTATTTGGTCCATACACGCCCAGACATCGCTTATGCAGTTGGGGTTGTTTATGCATATCCCAAAGAAAGATCACATAAAGAAACCTTAAGAATCATTCGACATGGACATTTTACAATATAAGCTTATATAGATGCTGATTGGGCAGGTAGCCCAGTAATCGATGATCTACCTCTCTATACTTTAGCTTTGTAGGAGGTAATATTGTTACCTTGAGGATCAAGAAGCAGAAGGTGATTGCTAGATCGAGTGCAGAGGCCGAGTTTTGAGACATTGCTCGAGGTGTGACTGAGATTTTGTGGCTGATGAAGTTGATAACAGAGCACGGTTATCCGCCCAAGCAGGTGTGCCTTTGATTTGTGACAATGAGGCTTCCATACACATCTCCAAGAATTCGGTCCAACACAATCAAACTAAACAAGTTGAGGCCGATCACCATTTCATTAAGGAGAAGCTTGAAGGCAAGGTGGTGACGTTACCCTTTGTATGATCTGAAGATCAGCTGGTGGACATCCTGACCAAAGCCGTTAATTGAAAAGAGAAAATTGCTATCTTTCATAAACGTAAAAGTCATAATCATATAATGTTAGGTATGATTTCAGCGTTCAACTTGTACCATATTTAAATTATTTCATGAGGTATTAGGCACTATTGTAAATCTAAAGTTATTAGTGAAACTCATTCCTGTACTAGAGGATTCTACTGATGAACGATGGGGAATATTTCTAGTAAGTAGCAATCGGCTGTTCGTTTAGGTATTTTTTTAATCAAAATTTTGGAGTTTTATTGAAATAACCAAAATTGGTGCAAAGCACCTACATGCCATCTCTTAGCCTTCCAGCGAAAACTTTTAGGATGAAATGCCCCAACCTCCTTAAGACTCTCTTCGACAAACCCTGGTAGGGAAAATTTTAGGAGAGGAAAGAGTATGACAATGTATTTCTCCTCTTACTAGAATTATATAGAAATTTATGACAAAACGAAAATCAAGTCTTGTACTACTTTTTTTTGCCGTGACGTCTGATGTATGAACCAGTCCTATCAGCTTGAAATAATGCTTCCATCTCGGGGGAGGCTTTAAGGATGAGTTGTATTGAAAAATTAGAATTTCCAGCACCGGCTTTAGCTAGATGATTAGCCACCTGATTCACCTCCCTAAAACAATGCATTATAGCAAAAGAAGTCAGTAGATTTCGTAGAGCTTGAATAACTTTTAGTTGGCATCTGATCTTCCATGGTACCAAAATATCCTGCAAAACAGCATGATGTAATATTTGAGAATCAGTATCCCATAACAGATGGAGAAAACTTTGTTCCCTAGTAATTGTGAGGCCAATGAGCAAAGCTTGTGCTGCTGCCTCCATGCTTCCAGAGTTCCCAACAGATAATTAGTGGGAGGTACTCCCTGAGCAAAGTGATTGTGGCATCTGCTGCAGGGAGCAAGCAATTTTTTAATTTGTGAGCAAGATCATCGGATTACACAGGGATGCGCATGATCTGAGCAAAGAAGCCCCAAACTATGCACGCCAACTCCCCTTGTGAATGAAGGTGATCAACAATTTCCAAATACCCTGAGGAGACACAATAAGAACAACTTTTTACGATAGCAATCCCTTTTCACTGAAGAGAAACATCAACAGGTACTATGTGATTGAATATTTTCCACATGTGAATAGAGATTTTTAGAGTAATGTGATGGTTCCATATTCATTTAAAATCAAACTGGACAGATTTGACCTGTCACTCTAGCTGCCACGCTATTCTAGCTGAGAAAGAATCGGAAGTGGTGTGTTTCCAGATCATTATGTCTTCCTGTCCAGAATCTCAGATATAGGAACAATTGCAATTTCTGTGACTTTTTTTTTTAAAGAAAGGTTAGTTTTATTTCATCGGTAAAAAAAAGATATATTTTTTGATCCATGCCTATCGTGGATGAGACATTTTTCTTTTCAAATCCTTGGCAGGGTGAATCGAAAGAAAAAGAACTTCGTTCTATCACACTATACATTTCTTCTACCATCCAGGAACGGGTAATAGACAATAGCTTTCATAGTGCACGGTTCATAGTTTCGAAAAATTCAAAAACTTACCTCATACGAAGCGGAGAGCTATGGCTTTGGGTCTTAAACTCTTCAGATTTTGCAGAGACTTGAATTGCATCTCTTCTCGTGAATGTTGATCAGTAGCTTCATCTTCATCCCTTGTTGAAACCCCATCTCTGTCTTCTACCTTTTGTAGTGCAGATTGGGTGCATCAGTATACAGCTTCCTTTTTCAAAACAACATTTTTGCTCTCTTTTCCAACCATCCAGCAGTGTTGCACTTGAACAATATAGAAGCAGGGATTACATTGCACATAATCACATCACAGTCAAAGTGTAGGATGTTTTGGGAGTAGATGCACCTTGGTCGGAGATGTGAGCTCTAAAAACACTCACATCTCTGTGGATTAGAAGGTAACAGATAGATGTTGTCAATCTTTTGCTAGCCGGAGTTATAGAATTTTCCATCCCCCTTTCCTGCAACCTGTTCTTCCATGACCAGAGCCTTATCATCATTTGGACACCATTACAGAAGATCACAAGACATCAACAAATCAGCAGAATTTTTTGCACTTTGGAATGTAAAAAGAGAACAAGATTGGTTGAGTTTTACCAATGTACCTATGCTGGAGATGAATGCTAAAAACTAACATCATCCCTGTTTAGTCATATACTACAATGTGACTCCTCTTGGGAATCTGGCTCGCAGCCGAAGATACATTTTGGTGCAAAGAACCTGCAGATGATATACAAACACACAAAGCAATTCCTGCTCAGTTGTTAGTTCAGCAGGGAGTTGGAGTTAGGATTTCCCCTATTGCTCTAGCTGGTATGCTCTTCTGATAGCTGATGGAAGAAAATATTCAGTGTAGAAATTGTGATCCCCATTTCCATGTCCCCATTTTGCCAGTGCTCTAACCATTCTGAAAGGTTTTAGACTACCAGTGGTAAAGTAGAATGTGTATTCTGGGTTGGCATGCAACAAGTCTCGAGTTTTTGGATATGTGTAGTACGAGCGCCAGGGGACTCCCTGTCCATCACTTCGTTGCAGGAAGCTTATTGCCTGATTGATATCCACCAGCACATTTTTAAACCCTCTATTTGCACACACAAAGATGCCAGCATATATTGCTCTAATCCGAACATCCTCCGCATCCGTAGTGTTGAAGGTGTATCCATATATAAACTCATCATTCTCGGTCCTGATAACACCTCTAATTCCCACCGTGTTGGTTCCAGAAACTCTGAAACATGAGGTTTACAGTCTAGTCATCACCGGAGGCTGAGGAATTAGCGGGTTCTGTACGACCCTGGGGAGTTGCTGCACTTTAAGAGTGGGGAGTTGTAGTGCAGTCAACAGCTCTTGGCACCCTTGTTTCAATCCTCCCTTTATTACCATTTTACTCAGCACATCTCTCAGCTAGGATATTGTTATAGTAAGTACTTAGTTCCTTGCCATATCTTGATCTTCATATACTGCTTTGCATCGAATAACCCAGATTGACCAACAGACAATTATTGGAAGTAATAGAGTCACGCGTTTATAAAGCATGGAACCCTTTTTATTATCCCATTTCCCCATCCTCGCAGAAAGCATATCAAAAGATACTAGGATGTCGCAGATATGTTCAAAGAAATTCCATACTTCCTGAGCTATGTCTCCATATGAAAAGAGATGGTTCACTATTTCCGTTTGAGGTTTTTGATGACAGCAGTGGCACTTTGATTCCAAGTGAATTCCAACCTTTCAAATTCGTTCATCTACTGGGACTGCATCCAGCAGTATTTTCCATAACAAGATACTCATCTTCAGGGGTAAAAGTGGGTGCCAAATACGTAGGAAATTTTTCTGCTTTGAAGCCCTGTGTCGTATCTGCTCCTAAGCTGCTCTGAAACTGAAATTCTCATCCTTAGATGGTTCCCAAATATATTTATCTTCCGTCAGAAAATATACCACTCCATTGATATCATCTTGCACTTCTTTTTGAAGATTCAACCTCTTGACGTCCCAATGATGGTTAACTCTGAAATTTTCTAAGTAGCTCTCCTTTGGGGTGTGTTGAAAGTGATTTCCAATGGGGACTTTTGTAGTCCATCTGTCCCACCAGAAATCTATTTTAGACCCATCCCCAGCCATCCAATAGGTGTGAGTGAGCATAATCTATCTGACATCCAGTAGACGAGGTGTGGGAGTGATATTTCTTGGTCTGAATTATGCACGGACTAGAGTTGAGGAAGTACTTCAGTTTCATAAACGTGGCAAGTAATGACTTCTCCATTCTTATTTGCCACCACAACTTCATTGTGGCTGCCATACACACATCTTGTAGCCTACAGAGTCACAACCCTCCTTCAGATATTGGTAAGCAGATTTTTTTCCATGAGACCCAATGCATGTTTTGCTTTCCTTCATTGCTTCCCCAGAAGAAATGAGCAAAGCTCTGCTTTATTTTTTTGGAGATCATTTTGCTAGGTTGCAGAGACATTGCTTGATATATTGGAAGGCTATATAGAACATGACGAATAAGGATTAGTCTCCCGCCCGGAGATAATGATTTTTGGGTCCAGTTGTGTATTTTCGGTTTCACTTTGAGCTGAATGGAGTCGAATAAACTGGTTACTTTCCTCCCTGTGTACAACGGTACTCCCATATAAACACGAGGCAGATTTGAGTGGGAGAGACCATTCCAAAGAAATATATCTCTGATTTGATATTCAGTTACTGACTTGTCCACAAAGAAGCTGCTTTTTTGCCTATTAATTTCCTATCCTGATTCCAGCTCGTATTGTCCCACCAGGTCAAATACTGATTTCAGTCCAGATTTAGTCCTCTTTGTGAAAATCATCAGATCATCTACAAAAGCTAAGTGTGATATAGGAGTGCATCCTCTTGGGAGTTTGTATGCGCACTTTGCATTGTTTTTCACTAAATTGTTCAATCCTCGACTTAGAGCCTCAGATGACTGAATAAAGAGAGCAGGGGATAAGGGATCTCCTGGCCTCACTCCTCTTGTGGAGTTAAAATAGCCAAAGCTTTGTCCCTTAATATATCGACAGAATCTAAGTCCTTGCATCAGCCTATCGCATTAGGAATGGAGCACTCGGGTGTGTCACCTAACTCTGTCGAGACAGGACTTATGCTTAATGATAACACTATTATTGATTTCCCTGGTGAGCCTAAGGCTATTGGTGATTTGGTTATTCATGAGGCTAATGTGACTGGATTGTGTCCTAAAGTTATGCATTCATGTCCCATTAATCTTGATATGGTGGTTTATACTGATTCAAAAAGTGATGCTATAGTTAGTGCTAATGCTGAAATTGATGCTCATCCCATTTCCAGTTCTGAAAGTGCTGCTATATCTCCTTCTAGTTCCAGCATTATTCCTACAAGTGTTGATATGTCTGACTCCATAGTTATGGCCATAGATGTTAAATACACCTCATATGTTCCTAGCAATTCTCCCTATCTGTGCTGTTTAACTTCTCCTTCTCAGTATTCTGCGTCAGAACTTTTATCTGAGAATGAGGACATTATATCTGAAAGTGGCAGACAGGGGACTCATCCTTCTGCACCAAAAAAATAGTTATGGACAACAAAAGATCAAATAGAAAATGTTTGTCTGTTCCTGCACGGAAAATTGGGGACTCTGCAAAATCACTGCTTTGGGAAAATCAGAGCAGGCACTGTGTTGGAAGTGAACGGGAATACAACTTTGTTTCTGACATGGAAGAGGCCCAAAATCTGAAATATGGGAAGCTTTGGAGTGGAGAAGATAACTTTGAGGATACAGATCTACCATCAGATGATGAAGTTAGCACTCAATTAGATTCCGAACCAGGTGTATTTGTGGGGGAGGAGGTTCTCCGGAGTCTAAACCAAAAACCAAAGAAGAGTAGGCCCAGGAAAAAAATATCCCCATCAAAAGCTGCAAGGTACCACCTACGTTCCAAGACTAACTCTATATCTAAATGACAAAAGGACTTATTTGAAATATCAGAGGGGTTGGAAACAGACCCTCTCAACGTAGAGTCGTGAACCTTGTTAAGACTCATCAGTTGACATTTGTTGTTCTATTGGAGCCCAAGATTTTGAACAGCAAATTGCCTTATTTGGTGCAGAAGCTAAAATTCCAAGAAGGGGTTGCAAACAAAGCTAATACAATATGGATAATGTGGACTCAAACTCTGCAATGTTCAGTGTTCCTTGATGCATCACAGCTCCTTGTTCTGAAAGTTCTTTCTGCACATTCCTCAACCATTGCCTACATTGGGGGGGTGTATGCTAAATGCACCCGTATGGAAAGAACTGAACTCTGGAAGGATATGCAAAATGCATGCCATCAAATAACTGAGCCACTCCTTATTGGAGGAGACTTCAATTTAGTAACCGCTCCAGAGGAAAAGCAGGGGGTAAACCAATAAAAATAGCCTCTTCATCAGATTTCATTGAAGCCATGCAAGACTGCCATCTAACAGATGCTGGATATCTGGGAGCTCTGATTACATGGAGCAATAAC
>JAOYMZ010092254.1:0-10656 GCA_025802335.1 Pinguicula primuliflora
AATATTGGAAGTGGGCTCTATCTCACTGTCCATTGGGTCAGACCAGCAATATCAGGAATTGGGGTCGGATCAGGCTAATCCGGAGACCACCCACATGTGCATTAGTGGATCTGAAGAGAAAACTGGTGAAGCCCAATTGATCTGAAGTTAAATGTTTTTTTTTTGGATAAGTATCTGAAGTTAAATGTAGATAAGGAGGATTGACTTGACCAGGTATCAGCAAATTTGAAGATTTGGAATGGACCAGGATTTTCTTCCGTGAGAATGCACGAGGCCCATGATTTTGATCCTTCCAAAATCCACCGAATTTATGACTCGTAACCTGAATTAGATTCACTCTCCGACACCTGCACCGGCACCTGCAAGGCTGCACCAATGGTGGCCCCAAAATAAATTCATAAACCCAGTATAGGGCCCAGAGGCCAGCCCAGCCATGACCCAAAATTGCGGGCTGGCGCTCTGATTTCTGGGAAGTGAAGCGCTTTCTTCCAAGGGCCGAGACTGATTCAGTGGCGTGAAGTGAACAGCGCGACCAGAAACTCAGATTTCTGGAGTTTGAATTTCCAATTTCTACGGAGTGCAGCCAGACCCCCGATTTTGAGTCTCCTTCATCTTCTTCAGAGGTTAGCTTAGTATTCCGATTTATGGAGTATGAGTTTTGGATTTATGGAGTATGAGCTTCTTATCAATTGTGAGTCTGTTTTTGTTATTGTCTATTTGAAGTTTTCATACGCATTCTTGAATATGATTAGTTTATTATGATGTAATGAGTTTATATAAATTTGTATGAACATGCTGGTGAAACTGTGATCACACAGAAGGAATAATTTATATGGAGGCACGAATAGCATCTTTGTACATCACATTGAGCCTTGGTATTTGCTTTGTTTAAAATAACACCTTTAATTGACTTGTAGCATTGTTTGAAACCATATCTTGGAGTCTTGCGTAGGTGTGAAAAGAGAAGAGGAATGACCTCATTCCATTTGTCTCTTATTGTTTCAGATGTTCTTATTTTTTTGTGCAATGTGAATGGCTATAAATTGACAAAAAAACAGTACTCGGCGTTGGCAGTGGGCACATATCTTTGAAATTTTTTATCCTTTCTTTCTTACTTTTTCTTGGTTTATGTATGTTTTACTGCCTAAAGGAAAAAAATCACTCACTGCAGCATATAGTCTTTCCACAACAAGACCACCTGATAAGTTTTAAATATTTTGGATAAAGCTTTTATCAGGATATGTTGCTGCAATGTCTTAATTCTTCCATTGGATAAATATGTCACACTAACTCCTTGCATTTTTTTCAGGATCCGAGAAAGAAAATAATCTGTTACCGTGTTGCTTTGTGGCACAAATACAAATGGGAAATCTACATTATCTGTATGCTGGTGTGTATTACCTATCATGGCTTCCCTTTTATTTTCTTTAGTTTTTCTAGTTTGTGCCGATTCTTATATATATATTTGAACTGAGTTAATTCTGTAATGACTATTTAGCTTAGATGATGTGATACATCATTGATTTCAATTTTTTCATTGCATACTCAGAGTTCCAGCACCTAGTTGATAATCGTTCTCTGTTTGGCCTTTGATACATGCAAAGTTTCAAAATTTATTTCAATTAAAAGGTTAAGTACTTGGTGATTCATTGATCAGGTATCATATTTTCAACATTGTTTTATTATTCACGATTCTGTCACGAACACAGTTTCCCTCTTGGATGAGGAGTATAGGAATGATGTGTTTGGTGATATACATTATGTTGAAAGTTAGTTTTGTCAAATTTTGAAAAAACTGCTAGTTATTAAAGTACCTTTTGTGATTTGTGGAGAAGAGTATGCACATGGCGGATAGGCATTGTAGAATTATATATTGTTTTGGTAGATTCGTGTAGTGTAGAGTGTATAATTATATAGGCCATTGTAGAATTGTATTATTTTGGTATATTTTTTTATACCATTAAAAATTGATTAAAAATATTTTTTTATTAAAAATTATTGAAAAAAGTAACCTAAACTTTTGCGAAGTTTAACCCGGGGTCAATATTAAAGCTAGTTCCGGCCTTGACCTGCACTATCATTTCGGGTATTAGGCTTATATTTGGGCCGCCGATCTGTAGTTTAACTTTCATCAGACTTTATGAGTATCGAAAAAGAAGTACAGATTCTCGTCGAAGGTAATTGTTATCAAAATGTCTTTGCATGGAATGATTTCATTGTGGTTTCAAATGAATTTGGTTTATACAACTGGTTATCGTAATTGGATCAACAGATTAAGCATCCTCTCCTTTTGCTCCATATGCGGTGTGATTCTTATTCTGTTTTAGATAAGCACGCGTGCGTGTTTATATGTCAATTTACTTTGATATTTTCTTTATGTTTTCCGTTTTTGCATTGTTGTCAAATTGCTTATCAGCATAGGAACTCTGATGGGGTTTGGCACTTCTTTACTTCTACTGTGGATTCCAACTAATTATGTTGATAAAATTTCATCCCACTATAAGATTTGATATCCGCAGAAATTCATCTTAACATGAATATGAAGTATACTTTTGTACTTTTGAAGGGCTACCTACACAATTGATGAATGCTCAGAAATGATAGGCTTGCCATGTGCACAACCGATGGATGTTTCATATAGCACTTGGTCTTGCCACGTTCAAATATCAATATGATGTAAAGCTTCTATTTTTCTGTAGGTATAAATCGTTTTTGGGATTTTCAAATAATGACGTCTTTATCAGGTGTGCAGGAAAGATTACAAATCAGTCTTGTTTGATTGTGGAGCTAGAATATCTTTAGTAAAGAAGCATTCCCCAGGCGAGCTAACCCGTATTAGATATAAAAAGGGGAGACTAGCTCATCTCACTTGACCGTTAACGCCCTAAAATTTACATGAGTTATATTTGAAAATATAGGAATTAGTTTTTAATTTTTAGTTGTTGGCTACGGTTAATTTATTTCTCTCTCCTTATAGTGTAGAAGTGGTAAATCTCTTGCCTTCTCGGGGAAAACAATATTGGTGTAAAACTAAACTATTCTGCATTTCTTCGGTTACTCTGCCTAGTTTGAAGTCTTTAGTTCAAGCCGTTTGATCCATGGGTAATTTATATTCCTTGGTATACTCTGTATGGCCTGTTGTTACATTTCTTGCAATTTTGGTGCCTCGATGATCTTTGGACTTTGAATGCTGATGCTTTCTGTAGCTATTCACTTGTTTGTGGGAATATTGGTGCTTTATCAATTTTACATTAGTTTGAAAGACGTTTTTCCTAATCGCTCGTAACAATTACATGTTTCTTCTTATTGTTTTTGCTCTGGTTCAATACCGGAAAGATGGTATGAACTTGTTTGATTTATTGTTTTATTCCTTCTGCTTAATATTGTGTGGATAAGTATAGTCATCAGTTAACTTTCTGTTGCTGAATTATGATTTTATGCAAGCTCTTTCCGCTGCTAGCGGAACTAGTTTAGGAAAAGAACAAAACACATGCTTTTACCCATCAATGTCAAAATCATTTTTTGGCTTAACAAAAAAAAAGATCAATCTTTGAGATTGGTTTATCATCAGCATCTAAACATGGTAGTGATTTAAATTTCTTGCTCATGGTTGTTCATTATTTTATGTTTGAAGGTACATCTGCTGATACATGGTTAATTTCAAGTAATCTCCTTTCCTAGCATATTCAAGCTATGCTCGCCTCTAAACCTCAGACTCTGACATCAAACCATTTTGGGAAATCCAATATCTTCCCTCTGTCAGTTCGAAAAACTGTTCGAGTTGGTACATTGAAGAACAATTGGCACAGTGCTTGTCTGAAATTATCCTTACAGTCAATAACAGCACAGGAAATTGATAAGAGATCCACCTCTGCCGAAGACCGAGTCGAGATTCTATCCGAAGCATTGCCATTTATCCAAAAGTTCCGAGGCAAGACTGTAGTTGTAAAATATGGTGGAGCAGCAATGAAGTCAGAGGCCCTCCAGGCATCTGTTATCGCCGACATAGTGCTTCTTTCTTGTGTTGGTCTTCGCATTGTATTTGTGCATGGAGGTGGCCCAGAAATCAACCATTGGCTAGAACGGCTAAATATACAGCCTAACTTCCTCAATGGCCTTCGTGTGACCGATGCATCAACTATGGAAATTGTATCGATGGTCTTAGTTGGTAAAGTGAATAAGAATCTCGTTGCGCTGATCAACAAAGCAGGTGCAACTGCGGTTGGATTGTGCGGAATTGATGGGAGGCTTTTGACAGCACGTCCCTCTGCCGAATCTGCACAGCTAGGGTTCGTAGGGGATGTTGCCAGTGTGGATCCCAGTATACTTCGTCCACTTGTTGATAACAACCATATCCCAGTGATTGCTTCTGTGGCTGCAGATGCCACGGGACAACCTTATAATATTAATGCAGACATTGCAGCGGGTGAGCTGGCTGTAGCATTAGGTGCTGAAAAGCTGATACTGCTGACAGATGTGTCTGGGATACTAGAGGACTGGGAAGATCCTGGAAGCTTGGTGAAAGAAATAGACATCAAAGGGGTTAAGAAGATGATGGAAGATGGAAAGATTGCTGGTGGTATGATTCCAAAGGTAAATTGCTGTGTGAGGTCTATAACTCAAGGGGTCCGAACTGCCAGTATTATTGACGGGCGTCTGAAACATTCCCTCCTACTCGAGGTTCTTACTGGTGAAGGAGCTGGAACAATGATCACTGGATGACACGATTGTATTATTATAGACGCCCTGGCTCATGCAGATCTGTTATTTCTTTCTTTTATGGTGGTTTGCGGCTGCTTTGTCTGCCATATCATGAGTTCATATTTGTTGTTCACACATCCCTTGAATGAACATCATAGTTCTCAAAGTCGATGTTTTCTAATATTTCAGTAAACAAATGTTGTGGACAATATGTGTTATTAGATTTAATCTTGCCATTTGTTGATGAATAAACGATCAAGTGTGATTCAAAGGCTATGATGGCGAAGAAGGCCACAAAGCTTTTAACTTCTTGCTTTTATGTAGTGTGAAATCATTTTGAAAAATGGACAATGCTACTAGTATATTTTATTTTGATATTTTTAATAGACAGTCTCGAGTTCAAGTCCCAACAGTAGAGGTGAAAATCGGGCACCGCACTGCCGGTGCGGTGCCGGTGTGCACCGTGCACCGACGGTGCGCCACCGCACCGCCTGACTGGCGGTGCGGTGCAGCGGTGCGGAAATTTCCGCACCGCGGTACCGGCGGAGCACCGCCGGTACAGTCTTTTTTTTTAAAACAATTTGGGCCAACAGAAGTCCTTGGCCAGGCCTAATTCATAAGAACCGTTGGATTAAAAAACCGTCAGATATTTTACTTGGGAGGAGCGAGAGTATTTTTCTCATCTACCTACCTAAAAAACAGTTTAAAGAAACTCCTTTCACAGTTCACATATATAAGGCTCCAATGACTCTGTTTTCTCTTCCCCTTCACAATAAGGGGTTAGGGTTTCTTTCCTCCAATTCCTAATAAAAGAATCCGCCCTCTATTTTATCTTCAATGTTAGGATTGTCGTTCACAACTAGAAAATAAAGGAGACTGTGCATATTGATCAACTTACGCACATTTACTTTCAAAAGAATCAATTTACTCCCTATACTTTCATAAAAGACCATTCACTTCATAAATATTTTTTTTATCCAATTATTTTTTTCTAATGACCAATTATCTTTTATTTCTTTTAATGATTTTCTACGTAAACCTTAGATAAAAAAATAATTGAACATACTTTCTCTCCATTAATGATCTTCTACGTAAACCTGAGATAAAAATAATCTTCGCCGTGAATTTTACGAGCCCATGTCGAGGGTCTTTTGGTAATTAGTAAAAAATAATAAGATAAAAAATATTTATGGGGTGGATAGTCTTTTTATAAAAGTAAAAGGGGGTAAATTGATTCTTTTGAAAGTATAGGGGTGTTAGTTGATCAATATGTATAGTACAAGGGGGTAAACCCTAAACCCTAAATGGCCGTTCACTCCAAATGTGTCTGCAAGTTAACCGAAGGCGGCATCATTCACTTGCTTCCAGGATGGTTTCTCTTGAATCAGCTTGTTAAGCCACTCTGTTGATTGTGTGATGCATAGTTACTACTGCAAACAAAAACCACTTTCTTCACACAGTTACCATTTAAATAATGATTGGATCGACTCAATTAGAGCTTTCGTTCCTCAACAAGTTATATACATAATACAATACATACCAGTCAAACAAGGGAAGGAAGTATGGATTAATATGACTTTCATTCACACTTGATGGAGCGATATATATGGCGAACAAAGAACATAGCAGCACGGAAACCCATAGCTCCAAGCAATAAGAAGAAACTATAGCATACGCAAGCCATGTACCTAAAGAAAAATGAAGTCTGCATGAAGCCAGACATGTCTGACCGAGCATAGTTGTAATACAGACAGTATCCATAAATAAACAAGCCGGTAGATCCTCCACAAAGAAATGACCTAATAACATGAAAGAATGTTAGGAGGAAAACCAAGGGATAGTAAGTAAGTGGATGGATTATGAATCCATAGAAACATGAAATTGTACCACGAACTAAAATTGCACCAACAATACATAGCAACAGAGACAGATATGCATTCGCAACACCCCTCATTGCATGTTAGTATTTCTCCTTTATTTCTTCACACTTTACATATAATTTTCAAATATAATATATAGACTATGATTTTGTGCTAAAGATGGAGTCAAATTCTATCATATTCAATAGCCAACTAGCTCACTACATCATGGAATGCTCGTCCAGTTACTGCATTAGTGAGGATGTCAGCTAGTTGGTCTACAGACCACAAAATGGAAGAGAGATAACGTGGTCTTCTAGTTTCTCCTTATGAAGTGTCAATCTATCTCCACATGATTCATTCTATCATGTTGCATCGGGTTCTCTGAAATATGCACCGAGTAATGTTGTCACCCCTCCGTCACCCCTCTAGTTATTTCCTTGAACTCTACTTCTGCACTAGATAGGACCACAACTTTCTATTTCTTACTGTGCCAAGTCACCAAATTTCTGCCCACAAATGTGAAGTAACTCGCAATAGATTTTTGGTCTGGATTACCCGCCTAATCTGCATCAATATATGTCTCCAACTTCATATATCCATTCCTCCGAAATATGACCCCAGTATCTGGGGTACCTTTAAGATACCTCACAATCCTCAATATAACATCCATATGATCCTTTTGCGGCCCGTCCATAAACTGGCTCACTACACCCACGGCATATTCAATGTCAGGTCTCATATGAGATAAATATATAAGCTTACCAACAAGATGTTGGTATCTCCATCGATCCGTGCTCTCTCCTCCCTCAATAATCCGAAGGTTGTGATTGGAGCCATAGGTGTATCAGCATGCTTACTCTCTAATAGTTCAGTTTCAACCAACAAGTCTAGAATGTACTTTTTTTTGGAAATATGAATCCCCTTCTTCGATCTCATCACTTCAATGCCAAGGAATTACTTCAGCCTTACTAAATCTTCCATCTCAAACTCCTTGAACAAATTTCTCCTTAGCTCTCCAATCTCTATCTCATCATCACTAGTAATGACCATTTCATCAACATAGATAACCAAACATGTGAATCTCTCATCCTTCTTCTTCTTTAGAATCAGGATGTGATCTGAATTGCTCTTCACATAACCATATTTCTTCATAGTGAGAGTGATTGCTTGAGGCCATACAGAGTTTTCTTTAACCTGCATACTTCTTTAGAACGAAAATCTTGAGAAAAACCACGTGACCACTCCATATACACTTCCTCTTCAAGATCACCATGGAGATATGCATTCTTCATATCAAACCGGTATAAGGGTCAGTCTTTGTTTGCTGCAATAGAGAATAACACACGAATTGTGTCAATCTTAGCCACATGTGAGACTGTCTCACCTAATTCACTCCATAGGTTTGTGTGTAGCACTTAGCCACCAATCTTGCTTTATATATCCCAATAGAGTCATCTGCTTTTCTCTTGATTGGGTACACCCATTTACACCCAACAAGTCTCTTTCCAACAGGTAACTGGCATGTCTCCCATGTATGATTATGCTCCAAGGCCCTCATCTCATCCTCCATAGCTCATCTCCACTCAGGGATTAGCAATGCCTTCTTAACATTCCTTAGTATCTCCTCACGAGATAATGACGTCACAAATGTTTTCGCCCCTTTAGATTCTCTCCCCCTAAACAGGTTGGCCATAGGGTATCTCTTCTCACCTGGAATGTGGTTAGGCGAGTATCTCTTCGCAGCGATGCCTCTGGTACTACAAGCCGATAAAACTCGAATAGGGATGGAAACTACACTCTCAGCCAGTACACACACCATCTCCTCAGTAGAAACCTGTATAAGAGGACCATAAGAACTAGATGTAATAGATAAGTCAGCAGTCTGAGAAGAAGGCAAGCTCACACTGATATAAGGCGAAGGAGGATAATTAGTAGAAGGCGACGATGATATTGGTACTCCAATCGCTGGTTTAGTAGCAATCCAGTCTACTTGGTCAAGTAAACCACAAGTCTACCCCTGACTACTAGACTGGATTGAACGATAATAGAACTCTGACTCCACAAAGTCATTGTGCAGAGTAGTAAATACTTGCTTTGAAACTAGACCAAAGCAGCGTATCCTTTCTGGTTCACACCATAACCCACACAAATGCACTTGAAGGCACACACATCCAACTTAGTTCAGTCTGTTTGTGGAATATGCACAAAAACTGAACAACTAAAGACACGGGGGAAGACGGTAAGATAAGATGGAATCGTGATATAACTAGATAAGGCTTGAAGAGTAGTTTTCAATTTTAGAGCTTTAGTAGAAAGACGGTTTCCTAGGTATACTGCAGTAGAAACCGCTTCAGTGCAAAAATAACGAGGTACTCCAGAATCAAGCATTATCAATCTAGCAATCTCCAACAAAATACAGTTCTTACGTTCAGTTATTCCATTCTCTTCACGAGTATAGGAATATGTAGTTTGATGGACAATCCCTTTCTCAGCAGAAAATGTACCATGGACTGATTTATAAACTCCCCCCATTATCCATGCAAAAAACTTTCACAGAGGCGTCAAATTAAATATGAATCAATCGATAAAATTGAAGAAATTTCCCAATCACTCCCCTCAAGTCCAACTAGGTAAATCCTATTAGACTTGGATTACCACACGAATAATGCCCAATTGGGACAATTCACATTATGAGATCAATACTTGGAATTTTATCGGAAATAATTAGGAGGATCTCGAAAACAATCATTAAGGTCTCTTGAAATAATGTCCAAATTGGGTCACAACCCTCATGGCCACACCCAATGGGCCAATACTCAGGACTTTTCCCGAAAATACTCTCGGGCCATAAATTGCCCGCTCTGATACTATATTAGAAAATAGACCTGCCTCTCTCGGAGCTCGAGACTCGTATGTGAAGGTGTGCGTATGTGGGCTAATTTAATTAAGAAGGTGGTTATCCTCATTAAGACCTTAAGTTTAAGATGATTGATTGTGTCTATCATTCCTATTTATATTAGTGTGATTTAATTTTCCCAACCGATGTGGGATAATTTTCAATGCCAGATGAGATGGAGATCTCTAGAATCAATGATGTGATGGAAGCTTGTGGTACTATGACAACCAAATCTTTCATATGAAAGAAATGAAGTTCGTGCATGCGAGACGAGTGCCGCATCATTTTTGCCATGTTCGGCCCATAACTGCGTCGGTTGACAGGGTGAGTGAGGTACTCTCCTATACTCCGGATGGTATGAGCAAAGTTGCTTGATTGTGGGATATTGATAGAAGATTTAGGTAGATGTGGAGGGATCATCTTTGTCATGTCAGCGGGTATCCGGTTTTATCGGATGTGGTTCCCAGATGTGAGACAACATATGTGATATGGTATGCACGGCATAGACAGCCATACTACAGGGTTATATATATCCAATTCTGGAGACTGTGTGTCGTATGATCGGTTCTCTTTCATTGTCGTGATGGTAAATTGATTTTACTTTATTTGTTCATATATAATTATTATACATTGGATATTATTAAATATTATCATATTTAGTGCACCTACAATGTGTGGAGTCGATTCGACACACATGTCGTACCGTCCCCCAGTTTCGAGCTTCTATATATCGGTATATAACCAATCTTCGACGCACGCTGCAGGGTCCATTAGACCCTGCCTTGAAATCATACTACGACTGGATACCATTGACCAATCCTAACTTGCTACTAGTGACATGCATAGTCTGACACTGCAGCTCGTTGTTGGAGCATTTGATGCTGCCGTGACCACATCGTATGCTGGTCAGGATCCCAGGACGTCCCCATTACACATTTAGTGACCCCATTATTGCACATACATTTGATTCAGACACGGACTTTGAACACTTGTATGACTATTTTATAACTTGAAGTTCATGATATTTTTTGTATTTAATTATATTTTCTTGATATATTGTGTGTATATAAAACGGTTCTTGTGCTCAGTCCTTGCGTGCTCATCCGTGTACAATTTTTTCGTAGCACCATCCGTTTTCGAAATTGGTTGCACCATTGGAAAGCTTATACATTGAATTGCATATGTTCAAGTTTTGGT
>JAOYMZ010092255.1:0-10654 GCA_025802335.1 Pinguicula primuliflora
CTCCAACACATGCAGAGTCCTCCCAATGACCCAAGCAAGCTGTGGAAGAAGCCACCATTCAAGGAAAAGGATCCTGTTAAGAAGACTCCTCTTATTCAGCATCTAGAGCTTGAAGAGAAACCACCCTTTAAGAAGAAGAAGAGGGCTTGGAAGATTTGTGGACTCAAAGCAATAAGAACATCCAAGTGCTCACTTGAACCAGGATAGGAGTCCAAAACATTTGAAAAGAAGAAGTCTATCTAGAGACTATAAACTTAGAGCTTCTTGGGAGGTAACCCAAGTCAAGTATCTTATGCTTATCCTTTATTACTTTTAGTAGTTTAACTTGTTCTTTTTGAAGAAATGCAGGCCCTTTTGCAAAAGTGTGTGGGGGTCATTGTGAAGAAATGCAGGCCCTTTTGAAGAAATGCAGGCCCTTTTGCAAAAGTGTGTGGGGGTCATTTAAGTGTTTTAGTTACGTTTTATCTTGATTAGAGTAGTGACAACTCAAAATCATTATGGTTACTCTGAAAGTGTATTTGAATCGAGCATGTCTTAGAACTACTTTCTTGGGAGATGACCCTTACTTGCAAAGGATTTATTACTTGTACGACTGCGTATACTTGCGCATTTGCGTGCCTGATCGATAAAACCCGGAGGTTGTTCCATAAACACCTCTTCATTGAGTGATCCATGAAGGAACACATTATTAACATCAAGGTGACAAATAGACCATCCCTTCACAATAGCAAGTGATAGAACAAATTACCAAAAAAAAGCAAGTGATAGAACAAGACAAATAGTAGTAGGCTTTTTCGTTGAAATCAATGCCTGACTCTTGGGTGTAGCCTCTAGCCACTAAACAGGCTTTTAATCGACGACCTGTCCTGAGGAGTCCAGTTTGACCTTATAGACCCATCGTGATGAAACCACATTCATATCAACTTTGCACGATACTAATGCCCAAGTGTTATTGGTGATAAGAGTAGTGAACTCGTCCTGCATAGCTTGTGCCCAACCAGGATGATTCAAGGCATGTTTGATGGTCCGAGGTTCTTTTAGAATGTGAGAATAATCATGAAGCAGCTTATATTTGGGATGAGGCTTGTAAATGCCCGAACAACTACGGGTCACCATGGAATGAGTCCGAGTAGAAGAGGTAGGAGCAGGATATGATGAAGGCACAGGAGAGGATTGCGCATCAGTAGCAGTTGCCAATATCTCAGCACAACCAGGAGGATCTGTAGAGGGCAGATCTGTTGCAGAACTGTTCAGAGGTACATTTTTGATAAAAACATGATCTTCAAATATAGTCGCAGTAGGTAAAAGATCAAAATGTTGTGAAGGTGAAGAAATATCCGCAGGAGGATCTATGTGATGATGCGAAGGTATACCTTTGTTAGAGGTCATGTGAGCAGAAGCATCACCAGTATCCAAAGTTTTCTTCAATGTTAATGAGAGCATCATCAGTGTGACTGACCTCCAAAAACTATCCATTTCCAATCATAACATGATTAATGCCAGAATATGGAGTAAGATTACGAAGTATAGCTTCATTAGAGGTCATGTGAGCAGAAGCACCAGTATCCGAAGTCCACTCTTCAGGGCTAGCAATTGCATGATCATGCGAAGCATGATATACTTACGGTAAATTTTCAGGTTGTACAGAGTGATTGAATCTCTTCCAGCAACGTAAAGCAGTATGCCCATGCTTTTAACATATTTGACAAACAATGTCCATTGGTCCACAACGTGCTCCAAAATGAGATGGAGGTCCATTCCCTTGAGGATAGCAAGTTTGATTAGGAGGAACGAAGCCACGACCTCTAGAGGTAAAGTGTAGAGAGCATTTCGAACCTCTTCTTGTTCCCTTCTCAAGATAAAATATTGTGTAATTGAATACATCAGCATAGTGTAATGTTTGTCTTGTTTCAAAGTTTTACACAAGAGGAACAACTTCCTTAAAAGAAGGCATTAGAGGCTTTAACATAGTGGTAGTGAATGCCTCATACCGAGCTCCAAGGTTGGTAAGCAGAGAGAATACTTTATGTTGATCATTTACTTGATAGCCAATTGAAGCAGGGCTATCACAGATTTTTTTTTAAAATTGCACAGATGGTCATTGAGGCTAATCTCAGGCATCTTCTTCATGTACGTGAGTTGTCGAGACAATTGAAATTGTCTCTCATGAGATGATTGTGCATATGCTTCTTTGAGTGCATTCCATACATCACAAACTAGATCAAGTCCAATAACGTGATTGGTAGCTTCTTCCATGAGAGTACCAATGACCCAACTGCGAAAAAGATGATCTGAGGTCTTCCATTTAACATATTCTGGATTTGACAATCCAAGTTGATCTTCAATAGCAGTTATAAGTGTAGCAGTAGGGGGGTTGCTTTATCCTGTAAGGTGTCCAGTTAGCTCATGGCTTTCTACCAATGCCCCATGACCTGCTCGCTCCATAGCTGAAAGTTCAGACTTCAACTTGAGTGTGACAAAGTTGCCCACGTTCAGAGATGAAGAAGACATGATCAAAGCCCCGATGCCAAAATAAAATTAAAGAAACAGACAAGCAAGATAACTTCAAGAAGTTTTTAGCAGAAGAAGGTTTATGCTTTCTGTATTTCATGTATTCTCAACCTAACTGCAATGGATATATGTGTTGATATTTATGCATATGTTGTGTCTTATACAAAAGGAAAGACGTTTAACTAATCCCTATAATTGTGCTTCAGTTACAACATTTGAATTCCAATTGATATGAAATGGATCTCCTCATTATTGTGTTGACCATCATCAATTGGTGAACTATCGGGCGGGTGATCTGGTTCTTGTGCTAAGCTGGTATATTAATGTTGTGTATCTGTCATTATTTGACAAATGAGAAATTTTATGGCCTTGTTGATCCTTTCAACTCTTTTGAGCCAGACATAGAGGAACATCCTGATAGCGGAAAGGGGATACAAGCTCAAGTAAATTAGTAGGACATTGGGTATTCGACTCGCTCAAGTACATCTTTTTTTGACATTGTTCTTGGAATAAGCTATGCTTACATAACAAAAGCTTACATAATTATGTAGACAGCTCAAATGGTGTTGTTTCTATTCAAAATTACAATCCAACTTAATGGGCCCGTTAGTGATAGGAACGGCATCTCTCCTTTGAGATTTCTTCTTCATTTTTACAATACTACGTCTTCCCACTCCAATTCTGAACCAAAGTTTAACAACAATTTTGGTTTCTCGTCAACGTTTAACGTGACGGCTTCCAACTCCCAAGGTTTATTCATATTTCTTGGGTAAATTATGAAACCTTATATGTACCGAAGGGCGACGACCATCTTGAGACTCGGGGTGATATATAGTCAACAACCCACTGATGCAACCTAAGAATATGAATCTGATAATCTGGATGTCAACAGTTCAGTGAAGCGTCAGCATCTATTTCACCCTTAAAATACATGTACTTCTATATTTCTCCAAATCTAAAAAACATCATGAGACTCGGGGTGATAAAGATTGGGACGCTGACTCTGATCTTGATTATAACTCATACTGTTATAACAATGCATAAATTTTATAACAATAATTAATATTCACGAATTTAATAAATCAAATATAAAAATATGCGCAAATATAATTCCAAATATTTTTATGCACAAATTTAATAAATCAAAAAATTAATTTATGCATTATTAAATAACAAATATTTAACAGTGCATAAAACTTACCTTTAGGTAGACAAGCCTTGCTACAACTCTTTTCAATCGGCACTACTCTTCTTGCAAATTAGGGATACAGCTAAAGAAGGTAGCTCCTGCGTGTGGAAGAATCTTAAGGGAGAGGAGGCGAGAAGGCAGAGAAAGGATACTGTGGAAGAATCTTAAGGGCGAAGTGGCTTCCGTCTTCAGAGATAAGGTAGCCCCTGCGTGTTTGAATATGAGGTTTGAAGATGCAGATCGTTTATGGGTCCCCATGGCTACGATTATTAGGGATACAGCTAAAGAAGTCGTAGGGGTAACATCCGGCAGAGCGAGGCTCAGTAGGGAAGCATGGTGGTGGAATGAGGAGGTTCAGACTAAAGTTAAAGCCAAACAAGATAGATTTAGGCAACTTATAATAGCAAATGGGGATGAGGAGAGGATGCAACGAAAAGAGGCGTACCATCAGGCAAAAGTTGAAGTAAAAAGGATAGTGGCAGAAGCTAAAAGTAAGGCATACGATGCTATGTATACGAGATTGGATACTAAGGAGGGGGCGCAAGATATATACAGGCTCGCAAAGATACAAACTCGAAAGAGTAGGGATATTGATATTGTTAAATTTATCAAGAATGGGGAAGGGAAAACCCTCTTCTCGGAGGGGATATAAAGAACAGATGAGAACAGTACTATAGCAAATTGTTTAACGAGACACGTGGATATAGTGACTGCGTATGGGATGGGGTGGTGTATCAATCCATAAATCAGGATGGTCAGATAGATATCGACCGAAGAGGTAAAGGGAGCCCTTAGTAAGATGGGACGTACGAAAGTTATAGGGACGGACAATATATCGATTGAAGTGTGGAAATGCTTAGGAGACGTAGGAATTAAGTGGCTGAAGACTCTTTTTAACATTATCCTGGCGACAGGAAAGATGCCAGAGTAGTGGCGAAGTAGTATAGTATTTCCACTTTATAAAAACAAAGGGGATGTGCAACAATGTAATTACCGAGATATTAAACTCTTAAGCCACACTATGAAACCATGGGAGAGAGTTATTGTACTTAGGCTACGGGAAGAAGTGCAAGTAAAGGAGAATTAATTTGGTTTTATGCCGGGAAGGTCGACAATGGAGGCAATCCATCTTCTGAGACGATTAATGGAGAAATATCAAGAACGTAAACGGAATCTACATATGTCCTTTATAGACCTAGAGAAGGCATATGATACTATCCACGAGAAGTTATTTGGGAATATTTAGAAACGAAGATGTTTCCATTAATGATGGTGAGGGCTATACAAGACCTGTATGAGGGTGTGAGGGCTAGTGTGCGGACCCCAGTGGGAGAAATTAAGTATTTTTCTGTAGATATAGAGTTGCATCAAGGGTCAGCACTAAGTCCGTTCCTTTTCGCGGTAATTATGGATGTACTCTCTCAAGATATATAGGATGAAGTAACATGGTGCATACTGTTTGCGGACGATATTGTCTTGATTGCAGCGATGAAGGAGGAGGTCAATGTTAAGTTAGAGCGTTGGAGAGTGACATTGGAGGCTAAAGGTCTCCGCCTGAATCGGTCGAAGATGGGGTATATGGCATACAACTTTGCCAATGAAATAGAGGAGAGTAGTGTGGACGTTATGATTGCGGACCAGATCCTCCAACAGAAAGATAGTTTTAAATATTTAGGATCTATCATACAAAAGGATGAATGTGTGGAAGGCGATGTTATCCTTCGCCTCAAGGTATGATGGATGAAATGGCGATCGACTATTGGAGTGTTGTGTGATAAAAAAATCTCACTCAAGTTAAAGGGAAAATTTTATAGAACGGTTATAAGATCGACAATGCTCTACGGGTCAGAGTATTGGGCTATGAGATTGTCGCATGCGCAGAAATTTGAAATGGCGGATATGCCGATGCTGAGATGGATGTGTGGCCGCACGAGGTTATACAAGATCTCAAATGGGTTTTTAGAGACACACTAGGTGTCGCATCTATAAGTACCAAACTGAGGGAGGGTAGGCTACGATTGTTTGGACATGTACACAGAAAGAGTTTGGATGAACCAGTAAGGAGAGTCGACGGAGTACAAGTCGAAGGGCGACGAGGGCGGGAGAGACCTAAGAGAACATGTGATGAGCAGATCCGGTTAGATTTAGTAGGATGAAATTTCTCCAAGGACATGACCTCAGATAAGGCGAGTTGGTGACGTCATATTACGGTTAAAGATATATAAGACTATATAGAGTAGTTATTTGTGTATAGACCTGTAGGCTGATAGAGATTAGCGGGATATACTAGTGGATATTTGTCCCTAATTGTATTTTATCTTTTTAGTTGATTCCTTATTTGTGTCTACATTTATTTTATTTCGGATATATGTAGTGTATGGTTGAGGTAAGTGGTTTATTTCTGCTATATTCGTTTATGCCTTTTATTATTGTTATAATAATAATTACTATTATTACCACTATTATTAGAATTATTACTATTGGTACTAGGATTTGTGATTATGATTTTTTTTTAGCTTGAAGATGTTCACGGAAACAATCTCCCCATCCTGTTGAGGGGTGGGGGTATGATTACGTACATCTTATCCTCCACAGATCCTGGCTAAGGGCGGGATTTACTGGGTATGTTTAGTTTAGTTTGGTTTGGTTTATCATGCTTATTTTTAAGCAGGAAAAAAAGCATCCCATGAGGTGCTTATTTTTATTAAGAGAGGTTGTAAAAAAAACACAAGCACTAGTACTTGTATTACGCAAAACACTCATTTTATTTTAAAAGGTCTTTATAAGTATAATTAGAATAAAAAATACATCGCGCAAAACAGGCCTTACGTTGAAGTAGTCTCAGCAAGAAGAGTTTTTTCGGACGTCACATATGTCAACGGAACTCTTCTTGCTAACACTACTTCAACGTAAGGCCTGTTTTATTCCAAGCACGTCCCCTATGTCTATTTCAAGAAGGACTTCTAGTTTAGGTAAGTTTGACGATTAAATATTTATTTCATATGGTTGCTGCTTAACTACATTTGTGTATTACAGATCCGGATGCTAAAAGTGGCAAACATAGTACATTTGTAATGCGAACGTGAGTGTTAGTCAGAGATATTTATGGAATTTGACTTCCTTAAATCCCGAGATTTACCATGATTAAGATAAATGTTGTAAATTCTATATAAATAGAATTCTAGTACATTGTAAAGTGTGGAAAAAAAAAGTAGAATACAAGGAAGAGCTTCTCGTGGATGTAGGCATTTTCCGAACTACGTAAATCTGTGTTCTTTTCTTTTCTTCATGGTATCAGAGCAGGAAATTCCTGCGGAATCGTCATCTACCAAATAATCACTCCGGCGAACGATGGCTGACGACGGAGGTGCAATCGTGATCAAATTGCTCAGTCAGAAATTGATCGAGATTCTCAAGGGGAGTCATTCAGAATTTATGAAAGGAATTGTGAAGTTTGTTGATGGAATTCAGAGGGGGAACCATGGAGATTCTGTCATCGACCAACCGAACGAGTCAAATTCACGACCCGTATTAGACCCGCCAGTCATAGATTTAGGTCACAACTCCAGCCACAGATCGCCGTCTGGGGACAAAAACCAGTCAGACAAGATGGAAATGCTGTCGAAATCATCATCCATGGGTCAGAGGAAAACAAATCTGGGTCAGAGGAAAACAGAACTGTCTACCAAATGTGTGGATCCTGGCCACAACTCCGGCCGCAGACCACCTTGTTCCGGCCACAGATCATCGTCTAGGGATAAAAATCGGTCAAAAACGATAGAAATGTCGTTGAAATCATCACCCCAAGACAAGGTGTCGGGTCACCAGCCTAAAGAAGGTCATCTCGTGCGGCGACACTGTGATAGTATGGTGCTCGGAAAGGATGGCGGGAAAATCTATAGAGGAGGCGAGCTTGTTGCACGGAGTGCTGAGAGCTGATGGCCCGACGCTGACGCCGCCGTAAACGAGATAGAGGAATGAGATTCAGTGGATAGGTCTTGGAGGCGGACAAATCTGCCAGTGAAAGAGAGCGACACGGTCTCTAATGTGGTAAATAGGGCAAGGAAGGTTAAATTACCTAATTGCCCTCCTATTTTGAATGGTTCTAAATATTTTGGTGATGGGTGTTTTGGCTAGTTTAATGATGATCTTTCATATGCTTTGATGACTTCTCATCCTAATCGAGAGAGTAAGTGAATTTTTGACTGCGGCACTACTGATACAGTGACATATAACCTGTTGGATATAATTAGCGCTCTGGGCCCACGAATGAAATTGATTCAAACAGCCAACAAAGAGAAGTTAACCATTATTGGCGGCAGAACTATTTAGATAACTGTGTCATAGAAATTATCGAACTGCCTTGTAGTGCCTTCTCTATCACATAAATTACTTTCTATTAGTCATGTGACTAAAGAACTGAACTACAAAGTGACTATGTATCCATCTTTCTGTGTGTTGTAGGATATTCGGACAAAGGAGATCATTGAGCGTGACATTGTGCCGGTCGGACTGTATTATGTTGATAGGTTGTTACAGTGGGTGATGCATTGAATGTTCGGAGTAGATGCGCTAAGAAGGAATGACTATGACACCGAAGATTGGGTCACCCGTCTGATGGGTATCTCCAGAAATAATTTCTTGAACTCTCTGACTTTTCTATTAATTGTGATTCGTGTGCACGTCCTAAGTCTCATAGAGCATCGTTTTCTAGGAGTTATCTCATTCCGAATTTTCCTTTGATTTAATTAATGTTGATGTGTGGGACCTACACCTATTTTTGGTGGGGGAGGATTTAAGTATTTTCTGTTTTTCGTTGATAATTGTACCAGAATGTGTTAGATTTATTTTTTGAGAAATAAATCCAACGTTTTTGATCAATTCCTATTTTTTATCGATTGATTCAGAATCAATTTGGGGTACTTCTAAAATATTTTCGCTCTGACAATGGTGGAGAGTTTGTGAATCACTCTATGAGTACTTTTTTGAGTCAGAATGGATGCACTAAACTTCCTGTCCTTACACCCCTAAGCAAAATGGAGTGCCACAAAGAAAAAATCTTATCTGATTAGAAATTACTCGGGTGATCATGCTGGATTCTCATGTACCTACATTCTTTTGGCCTAAGACTGTTGCCACGGATACTTACTTAGTAAATCATCTCCCCACCAAGGTACTCAAACTTAAGACCCCTCTTCAGGCCTTATTCGTTTATCATAGAGTACCATCATATCTTACTGTTCCTTTGCGAGTCTTTGGCTGTTCTGTATTTATCCATATCCCTAAGAGTCATCGCACTAAACTAGAAGCATGTGCCCTTAAGTGTGTATTTGTGGGGTATGGAGTTCTTCAAAAGGGATATCGATATTATGATCCAGTGTCTCGCAAGGTATTCAAGACTTTTCATTGTGATTTTGTGGAGTCAGAATTTTATTATCAAGGTATCCAATCAAGGAGTCAGGGGGAGAATCGTGAGGTATATGACCCACTTGATTGGATCACTCCGTTGTTGACCATTATTGCTACACAGCCTGTCGCCCCACTTCGCCCTAAGGAGTTCTCCTCTCCGGATATTGAGGTTAGTGGTTCTGGTCCTTCTCCTATTATTGAGGTATCTAACTCATCTCATCAAGATATTTCTAGTATTATACCTGTGCAGGATATCTCTATTTCTCCAGATTTAGAGGATGTTACTCCTATATCTGTTCCTGATCCAGTCACTCCTGGCCCTGTATCAACCTGAGTACTGCCTCCTCGGAGCATTCGGGGTGTTGCTGCTCGACGTTTCTCGCCGGATCATATTCCTGGCTCACAGCGATATCCTTTGGCTAATTTATTGAGGGGGAGAAAGTCTGAATCAGCGAAAGCATTTACTACTGCAGTATATCGAGAGGAATTACCAAGGACTGTGGAGGAGGCATTATCAGTACCTAAGTGGAGGGAGGCGATGGAGACATAGATGTGTGCTCTTGAGCGTAGTGGTACTTGGGAGATATGTCGACTTCCTACGGGGAAGCGACCTGTTGGATGCAAATTTGAGTGTTTAAGATAAAGAGAAGAGCTGATGGATCAGTTGAACGATACTTGTAGCCAAAGGATACCCAAACATACGGGATAGCCTACTGGGAGACATTCTCGCCTGTTGCTAAGATTGACACTATACGTGTATTGTTCTCTATTGCAGCAAATAGAGATTTGCCTCTCTTATAGTTTGACGTGAAAAATGCCTTTTTGCATGGAGATTTGAGTGAAGAGGTGTACATGGAAGGTCCTCCAGGATTCTCACATACTTTTCGACCTGGAGAGGTGTGAAAATTAAGGAAAGCTTTGTATGGCCTGAAGTAGTCCCCATGTGCTTGGTTTGGGAAATTCACATTGGCTATGAAAAAATACGGATATGTGCAGAGTAATTCAGACCACACTCTGTTTCTGAAGAGGAGTGATGGTAAGATTACTTGTCTTATCTATGTTGACGACATAGTGATTACAAGGGATGATGAGTTGGAGATTAAGGAGTTGAAGAGGAATTTGTTCAAAGAGTTCGAAATGAAGGATCTAGCGATACGTAAGTATTTTCTTGGCATTGAGTTGATGAGATCGAAGATCGAAATCAACATATCGCAGAGGAAATACATACTTGATCTGTTAGCTGAGACAGGATTATTGGAGAGCCGACCTGCTGATTCTCCCATGGTACTTAACCATGGACTCAGGATAGTGGATGGAGCTGAGGCAGTAGACAGGGAGAGATATCAGCATCTTGTGGGGAAATTGATATACCTCTCACATACCAGACCAGATATAGCTTATGCGGTGAGTGTAGTGAATCAGTTCATGCACATGCCACAGAAGAAATATACGGAGGCCACTTTGAGGATTGTCAGGTACCTCAAGGGCACTCTAGATACTGGAGTAACAATCAGGAGACATGGGCATCTGAGACTTGAGACATAT
>JAOYMZ010092256.1:0-10653 GCA_025802335.1 Pinguicula primuliflora
AGCCTACACCTTGACCACTTCGATTCAGCGGTAAAAGCCCAACAAACATGAAAGTGGGGATATTGGGAATTGATCGTCTCCGTTTGTGGGGATTGGTCGTCTCAGTTTGTGTGGGAGTTTGTGGGGGAGTTTGTGGGAAGTGGGGAGAGTGGGGGGAGTTTGTAGGAAGTGGGGATAGTGGGAAGGAAGAGGATTAGAATGAGAGGTTTTGCCAACCGAAGTGTGGAGGAATTTTTTTCTGATGTCGAATTTATGGTGCCGAATTTGTCGAAATCTATTATTGGCTGTTGGATCTGTGCTTCAACAGCCGAGATCATTTCATTTAAAATTTAAATGAAATGATCTCGGCCGTTGAAGTATAGATCCAACAACCAATAATAAATTTCGGCACCATAAGGCAAAATTCGGCAACAGAAAAAAATTCAGTGGGGAGAGTGGGAAGGCAGAGTCAATAGAATCATGAGTTTGCTAACTTACACCATACAAATGATGACATGTCTTCTTTTCATTGGCCACACTATCTTGCTCCGAAATTTTGCCCAGCCATCTTAATAGATAGAAGATGGAATATATAATTTTGATATATAATTATGTATAATTAATAGAATATTTACGTGTGTCATTTTAATTGGGATTATACATATTTTATTGGTGTATTATTCCACGTGTACATATTCTATTGGTTGTATATAATTATATACACCAAAATTATGTACATATATTATTATTGTATTAGAATTGAGCGCAGTAAATCATTATTGAGTACAACAACATTCAACATTTGAGAATCCCTCAATTACTAATTTTAAATACGGTTTAATATTTAAGGTTTATAGAGCAGAATTTTAATTTTTTGGCAATTACAGTTTTTTAATTTGCTTTAACATTTTTAATTTTTAAAATTTATTGAAAGAATTAAAAACTCAAATAAAAAAAGAAAAAACGAAGAAGGAAACAAATTTGATTTAGTATGAAGTTAAGATTTGTTACGGGATAATGCTTTTTTCGGTAGGTAAATGGGAAAGATACTCCCTCGTTTTTTCAGTATTCGAGAATTTTTACACTATCGACTAATTTAGGGGGACTGCACCCAGCCCAAAAGCTTCTATGGATTATGTCTGGCCATGATGCTTTTATTTGGGCTTGAACTTGAGACCTCTTAATCAAAGTTCACCTGATTGCCACCAGACCAAACTGCCTTGGTTGTTATAAGGTAATGCTACTTGTACACACTTTATCAACATTATTGGTAGATATTGTAATGTGGCAACAATCACAAACACAAATTTTATTATTTATATTTATTTATTTTATTTTAATTATTTAATTGTATTTTATTTTAATTGTAATAGTTGGTATATCACAATATATAAAAATAATATCAATAAAAGGTGTAAAAATAACTTTCTCCTTTGGTTAATTTTTTTTCCCTTTGGACGAATCCAGAACATATTATTTTATTGAAAAATTCAAAATCGGCCTGGTTCAAGTCGGGACCCGCCACCCCTAATTCCGCCAGTGCGGGAAACTACCGCCGGTCAGTTCCACGACAGGCGCCGCAATCGTGCCAAGACGCCATTTCTGCTGTTGAAATTCGGGTAAGAGATTTGAAACAAGCAACTTCGGCCGGGCTGCTCCGTTTTTCTAAATACTTACCTTGATCAATTGACTTTCCAACGGGTTGTCCATGAATCTATGATACTGATGCTTCCTTCACAAGGGTTGGAAGTGATCCTTGATAGGATACAGTGACTTACTTTCCGCACTTCGACCTCAATGTTATGTAATAGGACCGATTCTATCTTTGTTATAATGCTTCAGTTTGTGTAAACTACAGATTCTCCTACAACGACAACCCGTGGTGCTGGAGCGTCTGTAAGCCCAGTGCTTAATTAAGCAAAACATATTGGACTCATTCTTATAATGATTTTGATTTTTGATCATTTGATCGTTGTTAACTCATGAAGTATATTGTTCTTAAACTAATGTTTAGGTTTTAGGCCAGAACGTCTGGTTTATTGTATTTTCTCCACTCCACCCTGTTCATTATGTATTATTTGATTATGATATGTTTTGTTTATGTTGGGTTGAATACAGATTTAGCTTTTCCATGCTGACAATATCGCTATAGGGAAAGCTGAGACAAACAGTTATGGAAAGTCATTTGATCAAAGTAAGAAAAATCACTTCTGTGTTCCATTTCCCTCTAAATTCTGCAACTATAATCTCTTTTCTAATCTAGCTAGGAAGTTTTCGAGGTCATGTCTTCTAAGGGAAAGGGAATTAGGATCCGACGCCTTCAGTATTGTCTCTTGATCTTCTTATCTTTTTACTCAAAATGAGCACGCATCCCATCACGCTCTATCATAAATTAGCAAAAAAATTCAGGCTGAAAATTCTTCCAACGAACGAATATGAATTCCATCTATACATGATCGCCATAGTCATCTCTATTGAACATAACACCTTTAGCAAAATCCTTTATCTTAAAGAATTATCCGACTAATGGGTGGAAATTATGTAATGGAGAATAAAGATGTCAAGACTTCGGGTACTGATATAGTACTTAGAATGAGCAATTTAATCAATGCTGTTCATTAAATCTGTGCGTGTTGATAAAAGAGGGAAACAATGCTGCCTCATTAAAAGATAATTGCTAGATGCTAAACCTGAGCATCTATTTAGGGTTTATATGTTCAATAGCAGTCACAATTTATTACGTTGGCGTATGCTTAGTATCTACGTACCAACTCTTTCCATTATTATGGATTGTCTATTTTGGTTGTCCGTCTGAGTTTGTTAACCTCCTTAACTTACTGATATTTTACATCAGTCTATAATGTTCTACATTTATTTTATATTTTCTGAAAAAGTTCCCCACTGTAACATTCTCGTTTTTAGTCTGAGTACTTTCAAGTGTGATTTAGGTTTCAATATTACATGCTTCAAAAAAAGATTTAATATTCGTCTAAATGATCGTTGTTTCACTTGTCCTCTGATTGGGATATGCTTGCTACATCTCTTTATTGTATCAAATCTGATGAACTGTGTATGATCTTAGTTTCCTATTCACCGTCTCTGTTCATATTCTTTGTTTTTGTAAATATTACAAGGTGCACTCTACATTTTAGGAACAGGAACTCGAGGAAAGTCCACAATTTGTGTCAATTACGCAAAATGACTTTTTGGGTAGAAAGTAAGTTTCTTTACATTCCTTTCTAAGAATTTTAACATTTTAAATTTTTCTAACTAAATAGTTATTATGGGCATTTTAAACACACCTTTAAGGACGTGCTTACAAATTTTGCTTTGGATTATTTGGTTTCTTGGATCTACCATTGGATATTCCTAACTTTGGCTATTCTTAGGATTTGTATTTATATGGTATTACCTCTTGAGGATCTATCATTTGACAATTTCCGTCCTCTCTATCTTACTTCTTTTCTGTATATCTGTGTTAGACAGAAAAAATTGGTCGAGGAGGACATTGCTATTTGTGTATGCAAGTATGATTCCCTTGATACTGGAACTGCATGCGGTGAAAGTTGCTTGAATGTACTAACCAACACCGAATGCACGCCAGGGTACTGCCCTTGTGGTGAGCACTGCAGGAATCAGGTGAGATAAAGCAAATAGACTGAATGAGACTTGCAATCCCTGTGGGTGTATTTACTATTTAAGTGGCAATGACCCGTTATACCCTATAATGAATCTATCTATTTTATGTTGCCTATTATTGTTTGTGATCGACTCCTTGAGAGTCTCCTTATATCTATGACGTTGAATTTTTCCCTTTTGTAGGGAAAAGATATCCTTGTTTAACTCATTAACAACTATTTGCTGATAAATCCTTGACACACTCCTTCATTTCTCTTGGCTATTGGTTTTGGAACTATGTATCCTTCATGGAAATACAGGGAAAAACAGTTATTGCAAGTTTTGGGGAAAATAATCGTGATCAGGCAGAAGTATCTCGTTTTTAGGTTTCCCCCCAGATTTACTCTATAAAAATGCATGTAATGACAAATCTAGACACAATGATTTGCTTTTTCGGATGGGTAGGGAATCTTCTAGAACATTTTAATGCACTCAGCTGGCTAGTAGTCTTAAATCCAACATTTAAGCAAGTGCTCGGAAACGGAAATCATTATCATTATCTGGAGTTATTTCAGTGTAGAATCAGAATCTCACTGATGAGTCTCCAAGCATTGAGCAATTGTAGTATTTTTGGGGTTTCAATTGAATTGAGAATATAACTCTATATCAATACGAATTGATGGATATGATGTTCTTTAGTTTCACGGAAACAATCTCTCTATCCTGTTGTGGGATGGGGGAATGATTGCATACATCTTACCCTCCCCAGACCCTGCTTAAGGGCGGGATTTACTCGGATGTTTGGTTTGGATGTTCTTTAGTTTCATGCATTTCCTCTTTACTGTTTAAGTTGCGGAAAGTTCCTATCTCTTTGCATTCTGCATATTGTTATCTGGTATGAACTGTTGAATTTATATCTATGGGAATGGACTCCCATTCAACAATTTTTTTTCCTGACATTTTGCGTTTGTTGGTGGAAAATAGTTTCAGACATGATTCCTCATCTATTGATTTGATTATTTGAAATGCTGATTTCTACCCTCTTAAATTGGGTAGGCAGAAAATCATGTACTTGCGGTAATGCTTTTGTTACCTGACTTTCTGCCGTAACTCTGGTAGTTTTGACAAATTGTCAATTTGTAGTCTTAGAATTAACTATTGTGACATGCTTCGAAATGGAAGATCATGAGTACTATTGTTTTTTATGATCCACATTATGATTCTACCATTACTTTTATTTTTCGAAAATTTAATAAAAATGCATATGAGATGCTAATATTGGCCCTAATCAACAACTGTACGTAGGGTTAATTTGTATTTTTATTTAAGTATTTTCTTGAACTATTTCTGTAGTTGCTATTCTATTGTTTTTGGGTGGAAAGAATTAACAAAAAAACAAATCTCACAATTTCACTTTTTCCGATCTTTGATTACAGAAGTTTCAGAAATGTGAATATGCAAAAACAAGGTTGTTCAAAACTGAAGGGCGTGGTTGGGGCCTTCTAGCTGATCAAAGTATTAAGGTAACCAATTGAACACGCATTGTCATCCTATTAAATCTAGTGCAACAGTACTTGTTTTATTTCAATTATTAGAATACAAAAGTTCCCTGTTTCGTTTCCTTGGTTGAATCTAATAAGCTGGCTAATATACAATATATAACCGGTTTAAATGACAAGCCGCATGTGAGATAGTTCATGGATAATTCTGTGTGATCAGGCTGGACAATTCATTATTGAGTACTGTGGAGAAGTGATATCATCAGAAGAAGCGAAGGCCAGATCCCAAAATTATCAAGATCAAGGTCAAGTATCAGTTCGATAAAAAAAAACCTCAACTTCACTCTAGAATATACCTGCACCTCAATCAACTGATTGATACAGGTCTCAAGGATGCTTACATAATCTCTCTGGATGCGAACTACTTTATCGATGCCACCAAGAAAGGAAGCCTTGCAAGATTTATAAATCATTCATGGTAAGTAAAGCAGACTACCAAGATTATTGAGGTTTAATTACATCTCATCTAAACCTGAGCTATATGAGCCCTTATATTTTGTGAATGCAGTGAACCGAATTGTGAGACCAGAAAGTGGACAGTGTTTGGTGAGACGAGAGTTGGAATATTTGCTAAAAAGGATATTATGTGTGGAACTGAACTGTCATATGACTACAACTTCGAGTGGTATGGGGGAGCCACTATTCGGTGTCTGTGTCGGGCAGCTAATTGTTCTTTATTTCTTGGTGCAAAATCTCATGGTTTCCAGGTATCTGTCTTCTTTGAATACTTTAAAATTCTATTTCAAAAGCCCTTCCACAAGAACCTTTATGGGATCACTTTCCAGTTACCAAATTAATCAAGTCAAGTGAAATTTTATAAAGGTGTTCACCTAAGCTGCATTAATGTTCACGCACATCTCATTTTTGCACTCTATTTGGATGCTCCTTAGGCACTACTAAACATTAAAGTTTCTATAGTCTCTGCCATTTTCTTAGATATGGAGGAGAATTATCCTAACTATCTTACTTTCACTATCCAAATGTGTTTGATTTAAAGACCTTCGTTGTAATTTTTAAAAAATTGTTGTAACAGTGAATACAAAATCTGGGATATTGCCAACATGTTGATTAACACTGTTGTAAACCTGTCTATAATTAGATTTTTTTATCCCATGATTGTGCGTAGTACGGCTCCAAGCCAGATGTGGTGGGAAACAAGGGAAGTATTTCCTTGATCCCAGTTGCTCAGGCGACGCTAGGTGGCTGAGTCTTCATTGAATTCCATGGATCTCCACATGTAGGGATTTTAGAGAGGTCTGGTGTAATTGGTTCTGAGGCTCAATTTGTCAGCACTTTGGACTTAGATGAACGTATATGGTAGACCATCGGGGTAGTCTGCTGCATGTAGGGGTTTAAAGCAGCTTTGTGGTTCTTGCTGTCCGAGGCTTCTGTCTCCTAAAAAATAGGAAGATCAAGTGCAGCAGTTAACTCTCAAAAGTCAAAACAGTTGTCTCCTTGGGAGAAGCTGGACGTTTAGCCGATTTAAGCAGATGCTTGGAAGCCTTGCTGATGCTCGTGCTGGCCTCCATAAACAGAACCATCCTGGATTTCTACTGTTGCAGCAGCTTCCTCTGCAGGTTGAGTTGCAGCAGTTGGTGCTGTGAGTAGCAGAGGAAATGGCATGAGAGAGCCACCTTCAGCAAGAGATTGATCGGTTTTACACTATGCTCGAGATGGTCACCTAGGTCATCTAAGCACCGCCTAGGCCCTGGGCGGTCGCCTTCCGCCCGTTCTGAATGTCGCCTAAGCATCTTCTTAGGCCGTTTATACGAGCGCCTAGACTGCCTAGGCGCCCACAGTCCCTCCACTCAGGGACCACCCAACGTTTTCTAGAATACAGGTTTTACATATGAAAGCCTCTTTTCTACAGCTGGTGGTTGTGCACCAGCCACTGCTTCCAAGAGACCTGTTGTGTCGCCACCTGCTGCTGACTGCATTAGAGTGACAGTTGTCTGTCACTGCTGCTAAGGGTACAGGTCGCCTGCTGTGGTAAATGGGTTGCAGCTCAGCATGGGATGTAGCATGTGGGACTCGGTCTGGCAGCAGGCAATGCCGGAGTGGATATGGTGGGTGCCCTGAATGCTGGCAGTCAATGGAAACCTGGTGCCGACAGAGCTAGAGCAAAGCCACCACTGGAAGGAAGCACGGCTTGGATTGGGATGCAGGGAGAGCTTACGGGTACTGCAATGAGCCAATGACTGGGGGAGCTTGCGTATGTGGGCTGCGATGGCCGTGAGACCAATGCCTGGGTGTGTGCGATGGGGCATGGCCGTGGTGTTGTCATGGCAGCGGCCATGGAGGCGGGTGTCTACGGCAAGTCTCGGGCAGGAAAAGGGAGGAGAGAGGGGGATGCGGGTTCGATGAAAAAAATTGTTCTAACATTGTATTTTCGTCACTTATGATGTGCATTGTCATATTGAGTTATAAAATAGATATTTCAAACCAAATGAAATTCTCGTTCGATTTATAAGATTCTGCATTTCAGATTTCTAGATGTTATATAGGAATTGTTAGTCATTTGTCTGATTAGACTTCTTAATGCCTCTTTTATGTCCTAACATTGTTTTTGATTAGTCAATGAAATATGGCAAACAACGTCAATCTTGATTTGATAATACAGATTGCTATCTGCTATATCAACGGATGAGGCTTAGTCATCAGTTGTACTTTATCTGCTGCCAATTCGTTGCGGTTCTATTGTCTCGTTCAGGGGCAATGAACAGGCATGAATAGGGACTTCAGACTATTAAGTCAATTTTTCGCCCCTGAAACGCTCTTCTGGGGGGAACCTTGTTTTGTTCTTTCAGCTGTTACCATTACTCCTACTATCCCTGATTTTATGCTTTTTGTGCTTATCCCTGATTTTATGCTTCTTCTGCTTCTCTACTTCTTTCAGTCCAATTTCAACATTTCTTTTGCCTTTTAATTTGATGATGCTTTTAAGATGGCCATCATGTATTTACACTTTACTATATGATGCAGGAGTATAACCATGCTTGGGAAGATGGGGATGTTAGGTAAACTTTCCTGCTCAAATTTCTTGTTATATTTTCCTGAATTTGCATTGGTTGATTTAAGGATTGTGCCAGCTATGTTGTTTTATACACAAGTCGTACTATACGAAAATCTTGGTTACTATGTAGGTAGAGGACCAACGTTTGATTTTCTATACCAGAGTCCTGATCTTTCTACAAAAAGAGATTTCCAATAGTTTGTGCTTGCTTTGAGAACTAATACTATGTAAAGTAGGATGACGGATGTATTTCCGTGTGTTCCAACTTATATAACTATTCTTGCCTCACATCACATGTAATACATAAAAAATATCAGCAAATACCATTTTTTTTATATCGTAGGGAATCTTACTGAGTAGTAAACCCAACGCCCTATCGTATGGAGGTAAGACACACTTTGCAAGTCATATGTGACAGGCTCATTTGGCTGAGGGGATTTGAATTCATGATCTTTGAATGCAATTACCATTAAGTCAATCCTCATTAACGCAAATACCATATTTTGATTCCCATTATTTTAGCAAAAAACAAAGTATAAAGAATTTCACCATTTATGTTAAAACACGGTACCATGGTTAGTGAAATGTCTGAGTTTTCCAGCTTAGCATTTTGCATTAGGGAATGTTACGATTTTCCCTCAGTTACATTGAGTGGCACCTTTCAGCCTGTTCTTTTCTTACTGCAGATACACTGTTGAAAATATTCCTCTCTATGACTCTGCAGAGGACGAGCCTTTTCAAGGAGCTATACAGACAACAGTTCTTCCCAAACCTGAACCAATTGAAAATGAATCATTTGGAATGGAAATTGGTATCACGACTGAAAATAAATTGGAGGCTCCTTCAGTTGTTGAGTTGAATAGCTTTGGCATACAAGGTGCTGCAGAGAAATCGTCCGTAGCTGTATCTGAGACATATATTAAGACCGAAAGTTTGGAAGTCGAGAAAAGACCAGTGTTTTCTCAGCCAAATGCTATGATATCTCGGATTCGGAGCAATACTGCTGGCCGGAATTATAACATAGGACCAGGACCTTCTTCAAAGAAAAGATCGCAGCATACTGCAAAGCAAAAACCAAAAGCATCTGGCAAGAAACATTTCAGTACTAGACCTGTTGTTGAGCTGTTTGCCTCAAAGAAAGCACAGGATGAAATACAAAGACGCGAGGTATAAGCGATTTCGAACATTTTTACAGTAACTTGCAAACTTCTGCAGAAGTTTTCTCATCTTCGGTATTGAATTCTGGTATCATTACTGCAGCTAAAACCATTTTCATTCATCGCAGCACTTGCACCTCCGGAACTAACTAATGAAACTGATTCGCAGTTGGTTCACCGTCTTATTCTTGCTTATGCATGCTTGCTTGCTTGGTTCGATTCTGCAGGAAGCTAAAAGCAAAGCAACAGCAGAGCTTAATTCTTTGTATGATGAAATTCGTCCGGCCATAGAAGAACATGAGAGGGATAGCCAAGATAACGTCTCTACCACTGTAGCAGAGAAATGGATGCAGGCTAACTGTACCAAATGGAAGGCTGAGTTTGATTTTCATTTCTCCATCATCAAGAATGTCATGTGTCCGCAGAAGCTCGATGAAGAGGAAGCCCAAGCTATTGTGGAGGCCGGGAGGTAATTTCTTTTCATAGGAGGCTTTGTACGAAAACTAATGTCGGAGAAATTAAAGATTTGTTAGTTAAAGGCATTGTTGTTTAATTAACAATTTAACATTATGTCGGCGGTTAGTGCCGAGTCAGGGATTGTCCAGTGTCTAAGCAGTTCAAGTACCCGAAGAAGCGGCCTAAACTGTTGATTTCCTCCTCAACATTATAGTAGAGAAATTTTATGGTCCAGAATCTTACAACCAGATTAATGATGTTAGGTCCAGAATTGTAATCGTGATCGTTTCGCAACACTTAAATAGTCATGCATGCTTGACCTAACATTATTAATCTGATCATAATATTCTGTACTGAAAAATTAGACATACCGAATAACTGGATCTCCCACAGTTTCCTCCCAAACTGTCGATTTCCTCCTCCACCCCATAAATATTGTCACATTGTAATGGAACAGCAAACTCTCCTCCCTAATATGCACCGTCGTCACCCCAATCCATCCCCGCGATAGCCGGAAGATGCCGCTCCCTCCGACGAACGGCACCACACGATACGGCCACGTAAATGGGTTATTCCCGACCACCGTAAACGAACTACCCTCATACTCTCCAGCAGTGAACTCCACATCCAACGACGCGAAGGCATTGTGACCCTGTGCCCGTCCGACGATCTCCGAGCTTGTATCCTCCACCAATCTCACCGGATCATCAAACACATTCATCATACCAAAGTTGGTCGGAGATGTGAGCGAGGAATCGACACGGGATACCTCCACGGAGCTCGGCATCGGCCAGGTCAGCACGTCTTGGACATATATATCGAAACGGGTTACTTTTGGGTGTCCCGGCCTATGCAATGCTGCAGTTTTCTT
>JAOYMZ010092257.1:0-10652 GCA_025802335.1 Pinguicula primuliflora
GCAGTTTGGCAATTGGCTGCGTGGGAGCTCTGGAAGTGCAGAAATCGCTGCGTCTTCGATGAAGTCGAGCCGGATCTAGAACATGCAATTGAGAGTGTTAAACTTCAATCATGGCTAAATTTGAAGGTGTGAAATATGATCTTACCAGGAATGGGAATGGGAGAGTGGAGTCGAAACCCAGCCGAATGTATTGGACCATAGTGCCAAAATTGCCCCGCAACAGAAAAGCTGTGAGTCCAAAGGGAAGACAAATGGCAGAAATAATGAGATGTAAATGAAAATTCTGAAGGAACTCAGCTCTGCTATGTGGTGGACGTCGAGATAAAAGGTAGCAAAATTGCCGTCGCACTTCAAGATGTCAATTTCGACGGATAATTTGAGAACAATTGGCGATGAGGGTTGACTGGAATAAATTGGTTCGTAAAGGAGCAAAAGTGGAGAAGAATTGGCTATCGAAAGAGAGACAACGGTCGAAAATTTGGCTCAATTCAGAAGAGATGGAGATAAACAGCTTGTTTGTGATACAGAGAATGGCTAAGAACGAAGCCTCACCTACACTGAATTGGGGAAAATGTGAAGAGATGCTTGAGGAGATGAACCGAACGACTGTCAATATTCCTCAGTGTGTCGACACCTGTGGGGTGCTAGGTGACATCTGGCGACAACAATGCATGCAATGGGCGACATGAACAAGTAATGAGGAGGAGAGAAGTGTATGTATAGGAGGAGTTAGAAATATGTAGATAGATATGGGTACATGAGCAAATACCCAAAAATATATTGTACACGTACAAAACCACAAAAAGAGCAATAAAACTTTTTAATTATAAAAAAAATCATTTGAACATTGTGGGCCGAATTTATTTATTTATTTTCTATTTCCCGCTATTCACCCAAATATTTATTAAAAATATATCTTCAGAAGGTGCGTGAATTCTTCACGGTGAAGATATTTCTCACAACCCGTGTCACGTGCCTCACCGCCCTACCTCATACCATTTGCCTGGGCTACTAAATTAATTGAATTATTGAACCACCGGATTTTAATTCTTCTGTCGAACCCCACGCTCTTTAGCACACCATTTGTGATTCAAAACGAAAAAAAAAATCCATATCCGAATCACACAGCTCTCCGTTCCTCAAAAACCCCTCCTGTACCTCAACCTTTTCTTTTCTTCATTCAATGCAACCCTTCCCACCACGCGCCTACAGTGCTCCTCGTCATTTCACCTACAACGAAGCTGAGATTAGATTTTCTCAGTCAAGTTGTGCAAGTTTTGAGCTTATTGGGTGGTGGGTTCCTACCGATTCAAGTTTTTTAAGTTGAAAGCTCGGGCCTTAGGATGAAGATCCAGTGCAACGTATGCGAGACGGTGGAGGCAAACGTACTCTGTTGCGCCGATGAGGCGGCGTTGTGCTGGGGGTGCGATCAGAAAGTGCACGCAGCAAACAAGCTGGCGAGCAAGCATCAGAGGGTTCCGCTTTCCAGCTCGTCTTCTCAGATGCCCAAGTGTGATATTTGCCAGGTCTGGTTTCACTTCTCTCTTTTTCCTATGTGCAATATTCGTTTCTTTTAGATCTGATTTGGGGATTTAGGTTATGGGATATTATGCTGCTGCTGTTTTTACAGGTATTAGTGGGTTCCTATCCATCTTTGACTGTTCTCCAAATTGTTAAATATCTGGGGACTGAGATTTTTCTTAAATTATATTTCTTTTTGTTTTCGCGATTTAGATATTTTCTTCTTCTTGCTGTTGCTGGTACCGTCTTGTGGGTTGCATCTGTTTCAGATCACTTAATGCTTGTACTTGGGATGAGCTGTTTCTGATATTTTTTTGCACACTTCCCACTTGTAAACATCATTTTCTTGGGCACATAAAATCAAATTCAAAATAAATAAATCCAGTTGCATTCTACATAGTGGTTGCTATAAAATGTACTTGTTATGTTCATTAATCCAGAAATTATGTATGATTTGTCTTTCTCCTTCCGATATTAGCCATTGAAATATTATGGAGATTGTTTTCGTTTGATCCGGGACTTTTCACAATGATAGCAAGGCTTGACCTTAATAATGTCTGTTGCCATGATTTGTGTAAAGATTTGTTACAATGGGTCTAAATATTCCAGGTTGGTCTTCTCTCGACCAAGCTTGTTGCTTTATTTCTACAGCCTGTTTAATTTTGATCTTGGTCTTGCAATGTTGCACAGGAAACCGTTGGCTACTTCTTTTGCTTGGAAGACCGAGCTTTGCTGTGCCGAAAGTGTGATGTGGCTATCCACACTGCGAATAGCCTTGTTTCTGGACATCAGAGGTTCTTGCTCACTGGAGTTAAAGTAGGTGCTGAAGCTATTGAACGCGGTCCCTCATCTTCCTCTGGAAAAATGAGTTCTCATTCTAATGACAAAGGGTCCCAACAGGAGTTTCGTTCTGTTCCGCAAGAAAACACCATAGTGCAACCTAGTAGTCAATACCAAACTGGTGGACGAGAAGAGTTTTCATCATCTAAGCTGCCGTTTGCCGGCGGTTCTCCAACTGGAAGCATTTCGCAGTGGCCGATGGATGAATTTCTTGGACTTGTTGATTATAATCAGAATTTTAACTACATGGATCATGGCTCTTCCAAGGTTTAATCTTTAAACCGTTACTCCATTTTGTTACTGTCAAAGCTCATCTTATGTACTGGTTCTCAATACTTGTTCTATATAAATATGATCACTGACTCTTTAATATTGCCAATCAGTCTGGCAGCGAGAGGCTTGGGGATTCAGATTTCTCCCCCGGCCTGAGTGCTGCTGATGGAGAACTGGAGGGAGACGATTGTATGGGACAGGTTTCGGACACCTATTGGTCCGTTCCTGAAGTTCCTTCTCCTCCCACAGCCTCTGGGCTTCACTGGCCTAAATACCCTCGGAATTTTGCCGGCTCTGCTGCCTCCGTGCCTGACTTAAGTTCCTCTGTGGTGCGGAACATCCACCACCACCACCACAACGGACTACACGTTAATGGCTCTAAGCGGAGGAGACATCTTTGATGGATTAGGTGAAATTCGTTTGTTCGAGAGCTTCTTCCTCTAATGTGTCTTTGAGTGTGGCTGGTAGTAGTCTTGTAGGATATTATGGATATTAGATACTACATAGGTTATGCTGTATAAGCCGGTTTGTTTACCCTCGTCATGATTCATTTTGTTTGGGTATCGTTGTTATCGTTGTTCGTTTGGGGAGACCAGATATATTTGTAGGGCAATCAATCCAAATAAAAATATAATATATTATTTTCGTTCAATGTCAATTGAATAAATTTTATTTTTTATTTAATTTAAGATAAATTTATTTTTGAAAGGTAAGTTTTAAAAAAAGAATTACAAAACAATTATTACTAAATACCGAGCTAATTTAAACACTCATTCTTGTGAACTCATCTATGGCAGTACGAAAACATGATCATCGGAAAATCGAAAATTTGCATTTTTTTGTTTTTCCATTTCTTTATTATTCTCGGCTCAACGACTGATCTGAAAATGTATTCAGAGATAAATCATTGACGGGCTTAGCGTAAAAATTGTGCATTTTAAGCTGGTTTATTTGTTGAAGGTGCGTTTGGCTTCGAATTCAAACTGATTTATGCCACTATCGTCACACTCGAGAGATGAATCATGCATTTTCTTGTGAGGTTTACACTTCCGTATGATATTACAGTTAGATCGTTTCATTACATTATAAGAATAGAAGCGTAAAAGTGAACGGGTAATTTTGTATCTCACACGACTAGTCGTCGTTCATTCATTCGGTCATAACACGACCAATTTTGTCGTGATACTCGACCCTATGATTTTTTCCCATTTACATACGTTGTTTTGTTTTTTATTGTTTGCAGATGATGTTAACTTTACTTTATAAGATTGCAAATTTTTTGGAAGTAAAGGATCATCCGGATATTAGAATTGCAAACGTCGATTGTAATTTAAGAGTTGCTCGAATCGAGGAGAACATATTGTTCGCATCTCTGTTAGATCTAATGTATAACAGATTTGGACTCAGTAAAGATACATGATCTAGTGTTGCAGTACAATCCCAACAGGAAGTGCGATCATGTTGGGTCTACCATTTTCTTGCGTGATGACGGCGATGTGGGATTTTTAGGCTAACGTGAGTATGAGAATTCCACAAGACACACCTTGGAAGTTATTTTGTGTCCTAAGGAGAACTCGGATGGCGAGCATGTTGATAGAAATTTCGACGACGACTACTTCAGTCCTGTGATGAGAATTGAAAATTGAAACACTCTGGATACAACTCTAAAGACCAATTGATGAAGAATCTGTGGTGCGCAAGAGAGTTGCCCATCACACATGGAACAAAAATGACGGTACGTCGAAATTTGTGTCTTACCAGCCCGGATGCTAGGCAAGTACGTCACTGTCTGATATATGAGTCTTAGCCTATAGATGATCTGATACATGATTCTCCACCTCGGGATGATCTGATACATGAGTCTTAGCCTCTGTATAATCTGATACATGAGTCGCATCCATATAATGATACTATAAAACAGAGCAAGTATTAACACGTGATGAGTTAATACTGTCACCTGTTGATACGCTTGGGGATGGATCAGACATCCATATAGGCCAATATTACAACTCTATAGACCAATTGATGAAGAAACTGATTGTCACCATGTTTAGTGGTAATTTTGAAATTTGTACAAGAAAATCGAGAAGTCTTTGTTAGTCGTATGTTGTGTCGATCAAAACTGCAAATAGAGAGTCTAAGGGGCAAAAGTCTGTGATGAATCAGAGTATTTTATAATCCAAATCTACATTGGCGATCATAATTATTCTCCCGAGTACAGACATGCAAGCAATCGACAGGCGACGTCTGCCGTGATAAGGGAATTTGTTGCTCCTCAATTTATCGGTATTGGGAATGGACTTGTTCTTAAAGCAACCTGATCACTAGTTCGCACGAACCTGGGAGCACAAGTAAGTTACGACAAAGCTTGATGGGGGCTGAGATGTGCTCAAAACATCGTCTGAGGTTCGTCCGAATAAAACTACGGCAAGCTTGCATTCACTTATATCTCCTCGAACGGTCCAATTCAGGGACTGTAACTCACATACATGTCGACAGAAAAAATAGATTCAAGTATTGTTTTTTGGCATTCGGGGCATCGATAAGGAGTTAAGCCTTCATGAGGAAGGTGATTCAGATTGACGCCACCTTTCTAAAAGGTAATTACAGTGAGTAATGTTGGTTGCCACAACACAGGATAGTGAAAGCAAATGCTATCTACTCGCTTGGGGAATTGATGATTCAAAGAATGGATTTTCGTGGACGTGGTTCCTATCGAAATTGAAAGAAATCATTGGTGATACCAATGACCTGGCGATAATATCGAACATGACACTTAGCATTGCAGCAGCGATGAGCAATGTTTTCCAGAATGCCCATCATGACATATCTACATGGCACGTCGGACAGGACTTAAAGCAAAATTTCAAGTGTGAAAGCATCATCGGATCGTACTCGAAGGCTATCAATGCTTACAGGGTCGAAGAATTCAATAATTGTGTGGCAGATATCGCGTCCAAGTATCCTTATCAGTTACCTCGAAGTGGATGTTGGCCATTTGACATGGGCAAGGAGCCACTACCCACGACGAAGTATAACATCACGGAGACGAACCTTGTCGAATCAATAAACACAGTGTTAGGCCACCAGAGAGAATACCCAATTATTGCTCTACTGAATGCAGTAGCAGAAAAAATATCACAGTGGTGGAATGAGAGACGTCAGCAAGCTGCATCTGGAAACAAAAACCTCTCAACTGCTCAGGAAGTTAAGTTCAGGAATTACTCATCCAAATCCAATGAACTGGTTGTCAATCATCTCAATGAACATGAGTATCAAGTCTCAACGGGAGGTAATGTGTCTGCCTTGGTGAACATTTCTACCAAGTTGTGCAATTACATAGAGTTTAATATAGACGAATCGCCATGTGTACATGCGTTTGCAGCAGCCAATAAAGTCAGGATTAGTGTATACAGCCTTATCTCACCATACCTCACAAGGCCTTATTTGGTGGAAGCATATCACGAGACGATACACCCGACCACAATGTTGTCACCGCATGTCGTTCCCGAAATGGTCTGGAGGAAGGAAGTGTTACCCCCAGATATTGAATGGAAGAGAGGAAGACCAACAATGACACGTCACAAATCGACCCTCGAAACAAATGCAAAATGCAAAAACTGTTATAGTAAGTGCAGTGTTTGCAGACATTATGCAAAAATGCAAGGGTGGACGCGTCGATGGGAACCCCGTACCAACATGTCGCGAATATTTCACTAACGTCGATGGGAATCCCATATCGACCAGTTGCGAATATCCCATTAGCATCCATGGGGACCATGTATCGACGAGTAGTAAATATCCCGCTAGCATCGGTGGGGACCCCATATCGACAAGTCGCCAATACCCCGTTGGCGTCGTTGGGTTTCCCCTATGAACGAGTCGCCAATATCTCGCTAGCATCGACGGGGATCCTGTATGGACGAGTTGCCAAAATTCCGCTAGCATCAATGGAGACCCCGTATCGATGAGTCGCTAATACCCTACCGCTAGCGGGGATGTACTGTAGTCTTTAATATCTGTCTTCAAACTGTTTAGTTGCGATGCTCTATATATTTCATATTTAATTTGTCTTTAATTTATGGACGTGTCGGGTGTGATACACCTATCGTGAAGATACGATTCTATGTTTCATATTAAACAGAGTGATCAAAGTTGAACAATTTGGAGGATCCCATAACCATTATAGACTTACATGTCATACCCAACAATACAAAATAACAAAAATTGACAAAAGGCCAAATAAGAGTAACTTATTTGAGCACGACAACTTTGTTCTCGATATCATCGGGGACGCTGGCAAGGTCATATGCGGCAGCACATAAGGAGACAAGTGTTGCCTCGGAACGGCCGACCAGTAGTTTTGTAACCGCGACAAAAACAGTACCATACACATCGGCAATGCTTGCGGCAAGGTTGCCCATTATGGCAAGGTCAATATAGGAGGGAAGTCGGATATTGGATTCGATATGAAGGGTTGCGGCAAAAAACGAGGCATCAATGGCAATGGAAGCAATGTCGGTGGCAAAGCATTGTAAATCTTCATTATCTGACAATTGGTCTGCAACGTTGGGAGTGACAGTGGCTTCACCAGTGGCATACAAAGTTAGCACTACGCCGGCTATATTGACAGTTCCCTTCGTTATGGTAGCAAGTGAGCTGAGCATCTCAAGGACAATGGGGTCCATATTATAAATATTCTTAAATTATTGGATGTCGTGGAATGTGAAATGAAGGAAAAAGATGCCAAGTTAAATCAAACAAACCCAGTATTTAATGAGAATAAGAAGAATGTAATGAGTGTTCTCGGGCGAATAATAACAATCCAGCCATCATATTCTCAAAACATCATGACTGTACATATTCAGAGCGTAACATCCGGTGTCTAGACAAATCAATTTCGATCACGCCTGCAGTGGTGAAGTGTTGGTACATCATATTTCTTGTGATTTTGGTGTCAATTTTTCTTGTGGTATAGAATTTCTCGCCATCATGTCAATTTGCGGCTAACCCATAAAGACATTCGTGCCATAACATCATTTTAGTTTTTAGGATTCTGGGTTTAGGGTTTTAAGATTTTGAACAATGATGAGAAATACACGATTGGGCATGGAATACCCGAATACGTCAGTCGTCTCCAAACCCTAGAGACCAGCACAATGACAAGAAATACCCGACTGGACGTGATATACCCGAATATCTCAGTTGGGCCCTAAATCCTAGAGATTTGAACAATGATAATAAATACGTGACTTGACGTGATGTACCCGAATAAGTCGAGTCGAGCCCTAAACCCTAGAGGCTTTAACAATGATGAGAAATACACGACTGGATGCGGTGTACTCGAATAAGTTAGTCGGACCATAAACTCTAGAGGCTAGAACAATGATGGGAACTACGCGACTTAACGTGATATACCAGAATACGTTAGTTAGACCCTAAACTCTAGATCCTAGAACAATGAAGAGAACTACGCGACTCGACGTGGTGTACCCGGATACGTTACTCGGGTCCTAAACCCTAGAGACTAGAATAATTTCGACAACTACATGACTAGACATGGTGTACCCGAATACATCGTTCGGCCCCATACCCTATATTCATAAACAACTAGGATCCGATAATTATTCTTAAATTCGTCTTCCTGACCTGTAACTAATCACTCTTGAGTCTTGACCCCATTCAAAATGTCACCACTCCATTCTTTACATGTAATTGCATTATATATGTTTCATTCATCTCCAAGTCAAGATATTCTTAATAGGAATACAATGAAGTCTCTTTATTCACAACAATCGACTTGTATGAGTATATAATCTTATCTCACGTAGTGCATCCAAAATAAGTGATATTGACATGCATATCATTATGTCATCCTCCAACCTACTTTTATATTAGTCAATATATATTAATTATTAGAATATTGTTATTTTAAAAGTTAATCTGTTACCCCTAATAGTGTCATGGTAATTACGACGACAATCATGAATAATGCAACTACACGCGGTTAACCTAGTTACATCATTCTATCCAAGTACCCTACTATCTTAATTATCGACGACCTATCTGAATTTTCCATACATGTAACCCGAATAGTTGGTCATTGTACACACGTCATGCGTCACAGGCACGAGTACGCGCGGTGAACCTGTATTAATCAGTCGGGCCCTATAACCAAATAATTACGATCCGTGTTCTTTTTCCGTTAACGTAAATCAGGATAGTGTCGTCGTTCATTCCTCGGTGGATGCAGTAAACACGACTACACACGGTGAACCCAACATCGACGTTCAGTGCCCACACCCTAAATTCATAAGTTTTTTGTTTTCCTGACTTAAGTTATTTTGAAATTGGTCGTTACTCGTTGACTCATTATCAAACAAAAATAATTACAATTTTTTTTTGCTGTAAAGATGACAAAAATTTCCAAGAACTCATATCACATGCAATTACATTCACATTTACTACAGGAAAAGGATCATACAGCACACAACTTTCTCAAAACAAATACATCTGTATTCGGTGTTTATACTCAATGGTAGTGTATCTTTATATTTTTTGATACTGTGTGAAGTGAGAATCGATCCAACCACGACAGAATTACCCAAAGACTGTCCCAAAGGAATTAGAACTGAACCCCCAGCTTTGATGGAGTCCATAGAACAGGAACATATGTAATCTAACTTCTCCAGCTCATCCAAATTCTCCCGAGAATCTTCTAGTATGATTCTTTTTTTTAGCCAAATCAATTCATTTCATTAATCCAAAAAAAGCAAGGTTCTAAACATAGTTTGAATCGAAATACTAATGATACAGACAGAAATGAGGGTACGCCATGTATCCACTATTCAAAATCTGAGTCATCATCAAGCTGTGAATCTTCATCGAACTCCCCATTTTCCTTTTTCTTAGTGAAGTTTGCCATAGCTATGTCAAACTCTGCTCGTTTTTCGGTAGCAATATCGTAGTAATGCACCTTTTCTTCATATTTCATTGTTTTCCATTTGTCTCCACAAGCTTTGCCAATCTCATTTACGCAGTTAAGCAAGGTTGCACAGCACTCTTTCGGTATGCTCGAAGCTATTTGCAGTGGATGGATTCTTGCCTGATAAAGCACTTCATCAGCCATCCAGTTACCAATCCTCGAAATAAAATGCTGGTCAAGTAAAAGAGCCTTGATTCCAATTTTCTTTTTCATCAAGCAGGTGAAGAAGTTGTCCACCGTCATGGGCTCCGTCAAAGCATCAGGACCCAGCTCTCTCTTTTCAAGTCTGCTGCCCAATCTTTCGGCTGCTCACATTTTCGTTTTTGCTTTGTGAAGACTCCTGCTCCCAATCTGCTAACTTGTGCTAAAACGTCCCCTTTCTACAGCAGCAGCTCCACAATGAGTTTGGCATAGCCAACAACAAAACAATTCACTAGTTAAACAGATGGGACTGAATATAGAAAGCAAAACTATCTGTTTGTTTTCTGCATGCGGATGATACCTATGCCGGAGATGAAAGCTATAATTTGCAATCATCTCCGTGTAGTCTCAGATCGCAACATGACTCCCTTTGGGAATTTGGCTCGCAGCCGAGGCGACTCATTTAAGGATTTTCCAACAACAACAATGTTGATATATAAACTTGCTTATGAACTGCAAAAAATGAAGCAGAAACCTGCACAATCCGTTAAGGTAGCAGAGATGAGGGAGAAGAAACTCTCCCTGCTTGTTCAAGTTGATATGCTGATTTGATTATAGAAAGCAGCATATATTCAGCATAGAAATTGTGATCCCCATTTTCATGCCCCCATTTCGCCATTGCTCTGACCATTTTGGCAGATTTGAAGCTGGCAGAGACAAAGAAGAACTTGTGTTCTGGGTGTTCCTGAAGCAATGCTCGCAGCTTGGAGTATGAGTATTAAGACCGCCATGTACAGCCCTGACCATCGATCCTCTTTAGGAAGTTAAGAGACTGTTTTATCTCAACCTGAACATCCCTTAGCCCCCTGCTTATACACATGCATACGCCAAC
>JAOYMZ010092258.1:0-10651 GCA_025802335.1 Pinguicula primuliflora
GAATCATGAGCTACACTTAGCCCAGTAAGAACCACAGTGGCCACAAGAAGGTTTCAAATAAGGCCGAAAGGAAGAGAGCATATCTTGAGTTTAACAAAACAGTTTCATGGAATTCAGTCCAAATACCTTACTCATAAAAGAGAAATCATCAGAAACATTACCAATACTTGCATAAAACATTTGGAGCCATTATCAACGCTAGTTCCAAACAAAATCACAGGTTTTCCCCGGTCTCACCACTCTGGGAAATTCACGGGACCAAGAAATCCTCATCTTGGTCAGGGATCCAATTTCCAACAACCTCACAAACCACTCTCACAACTCTCTGGAGCAGTAGCTCAGTAACCTCACAATCCACCAGATTTCATAGTAGACGAATGTATACTCAAGTTTTAAATATTGTTGACAGTGTAGACTCTTTAAAAATCCTAGTAAATCAATTGACAGAATTCGCATATCCAGGCTTAGGCAGGTTTCTCGAACATAAACATTTTCTTTTTCTGAAATGATACATTGGCAGAAACTTCACAAATGCATCCTTTCAACTATAAACGATTCAACAGTCAGAACGCGTTATATCCTCTATGTGTAGACCTAATCGTCTAATTCAGCACAATTCTTATACAATCTTGTATCTACCGAGATTCTTACCGTTTGAGTCCGATTGGCTGTAATCTTCACTTCCGGCGGCCTTAGTCTCGATTTCCTCCTCCCAGTATTGTACGGTGCAAGAAATAGTGGTGGTCCTCTTCCTTGCCCTCCCCATGGTCGTTAATATAGCGATTCCTTACCCCTTTCGAGAAAGGAATTGATCACCTTCCTTCAATCCTTGAGGCAATTAAAGGCGGAAATCGCTCCTCCTTCCCAATTCCATACGAACGGTCGTAGCGAATCCCGTGAATCTCTCCAATTTCTGGCGACGATTCAGCCCCGCGTTGGAGAATTTGATGGGTTTCGGCGGAGTTTCCGCATTTGTGATATCCGTCGACTTTTCTCTCCTTTCCTTCCATTCTTATTTCTCTTCGTTTTTTTTAACACTAATTGTATTATAATATAATGCCATACTATTACATTATAGTACCATTACATTATATAATGGTGTCATGACATAGGTGTAGCCTCCCATTATGAAGGTACTAGTAGGAAATTACGGTCCGGACCTGCTACGGATGCGCCCATGTAATTACGATAGACAAGGAACTCGAAATTTTTGTGAGTACCATTACACTCTCCCCAAGTTGTCTTAGGATTTAGGTTTCTCCTACCAACAAGCCTTACTCACGGATTCTACTCGACTCGATCCTTAGGATTTCACCAATTGATATCGGAGCGAGGGACTTGCCTCGTTTGGAATCATGAAGTCGGATGAATCTTGTAGCAGCCGAAATCAGCAGTTGCAAACCATTCTGCATGCATTGGAACAACTGGGTAAACGCCAGGAGGATTTTGCACAGCGGATGTTGTCGGCGTTGGTAGCCCTCACCCCGCGCCTGCCGTCGTCTAACCCGAAGTTGCCGGTAAAATCAATTCCATCGGAGGATTCGGATCATGATTTCGTTCGTGATAATGGCAAGGCATTTCTTTAGGATCTTTCTGTTAGTCGTCCTCGATCTGGCGATCCCAAGATCAGCAAGGATGGTGGTCCTATAGTAGCGGCAACCGCCGAGTCAATTTCGTTGGGCATGCCGGCCATCTCGTTCCACCCTCCGCAAGCTGAAAATCATGGAATTCCAGATGAAATTTTTCAGACGGTGCTATTTCTGCAGTTCAATGTGATGGAGTCAGTAGGTTGACTAGCGAAGGCCCACCAGACCTACTGTGTCGCGCCCCAATTACTCATTTCTTTACAACGCAAGTCTTGCAGCTCTTTCGGATAAACTCCCTTGATCCGGCGATCCCGATCGGCGGGAGGGCGGATTTGCACAGCATCCACGTCGATGGGGATTTCCTCAATTCAAATCGGGTGATAATGTGGAGAGCTAGTTGTTACACGGTACGTCTTATATCATACATCACCGACGAGGTAAATTGGAGCCAGGAGAACTGGTTCCAATGGCGACGTACGTCCTCATCCTTGGGATGAATATTCTGGTGGCGCAAGTTCTGTCATCAGCCTCGTCCAAAATTCCTCAAGCTCAGTCCACAATTCTGGGTGGACCAATGGTGAAGAAATTCGGGTGGACCAATGGCGCCCTCGTACACAATTCCTCAAGCTCAGTCCACAATTCTGGGTGGACCAATGGTGAAGAAATTCGGGTGGACCAATGGCGCCCTCATCCACAATTCCTCAAGCTCAGTCCATCGAGTAGGTTATTGGTTATGGGATCGCGGCAAATTGCAGATGTAGCGCAGTTTGGAATGGATTTCTTAGGTTTAGGTTGGGCGGCGAATCAGAGTATCCCTGGAATTTCGGTTGGAATCTCATTGCTCGTATACACTCCATCTTCAGGTATCTCTCACACTCCACTCTTTAATTCTGTTCAGGATTAAAGAGTTTTAGATTGAAGGGGCACATGGGGGTGGTTCCGAAGATGGTAGCATCCAAATCTGTGGTGTTTCTACTGCTCCATAATGTTTTTGGCCCCAATGTTTGTATAGGTGTCATTCGAGATCTTGAGTTTCTGATGTGCAACAGATACTTTCCTTATAGTCATATTGCATTATTTGCCGAAGCCTTTGATGAGTTGCTTCAGTACGAGATAGGTTGTAGGATCATTGTTGGGGTTGTTGGAGCATGGCATTCACTAGGGGTGATGCATAGAGATCTTAAACAGGAAAATTTCTTGCTGGTTAACAAGGATGATGATTTCTCCCTAAGAGCCATTGATTTTGGAATTTCTGTCTTCTTCAAGCCATGTCAAATTTTCACAGGTGACTTTCACTTGCTGGTTTTGAGGGGCATATGGTGACTGATCTTCAATTGAACAGATGGAGTTATGAGATATCATGGAAAGGGATGCTTGCAGTTTTTGTGCGCAATGGGAAGATGGACAAAGCAAGGAATTTGTTTGAAGAATTATCACATAAAAATATTTTTACCTGGACTACCATGGTGTCAGGTTTTATGCAGCAAGGACAGTTACATGAAGCTAGAAGAATTTTTTGTGGGATGCCAATTATATGTGATTTTGCTACGCTTCATTTTATTTTACAAAATCAAGTGGTGGCAGAACCCCGGCCTGACTATCAGCTCCCGTTTACTGCAGATTTATGGTTTCGAGTTTGATTTTGATTTGGAGCATTACCGATATCAACATCAAACGTAGTAAACAATTTTTCAAGTTTGATTTTGATTGAATTAGTTATGATTTCACGTGTTTACTTTGAAGTGGATTTAGGCGGATTGAACAGTTAAATGATAGTTAAATGACTAAAATACCCCTAATTTCCAAACGACCAGTATCAACATTGAATCCTTATCAAAAGTAAACAAAAAGACATGGAGATTAATACCTGGAGAAGATTAAACCTGGATCTGATTAAAAACTGAAAAATTGAACTAATAAATTGTACTATCAAATTTGAAACCTTAAGAATCAAACTACGAAAGATTAAACCTCAGAATATACATAGATCAATCTTAGTTCAAAACCACAAGTTCCCACCAAACAACAAAACCAGAAGTTCATAACTTACAGCTGATCGAAACAAAAATCTAAACTCATGTAGATACACATCAGAACGCAATAAAAAGCAGGTTCACTTTAGCTTCGGAAGTTTAATAGCCCCATCATTGAGTTTGTCGACCAGATAGTATAGCCACTCCTCTTCATCACGCTTCCCTATATCGAGTCCTTTAGTTGCTAACACACCTTAAAAGTTGATACTTGCTAGAACTAATACTGTCTTTGATGCTCATCTTGCTCTTGTTGTTAATTCTCAGGGTGGAGATGCCAGTTCTATATGGCCCAATGACGGGACAATGCAGAATCAGGCTAACTCAAAACACTCTAAAATGTCTCTCACGAATGCTCGATGAATTGATTCGTAATGAGACACCAGTTGTACTCTTGAACAATTGGAATCTTACCTCTGCAGACAAGGAAACCATATGCCTTTCCTTTTGTTTTGGCCCTTCTTTAGAACAAGCATCAGAGTTTATATTCAACTTCTTCATATTCCCTCTAGCATGCTCAATCAATGGCAAGACTACTCCTTTTGGAATGAATATGAGTCGAGTAAATAGATCAAGTCTTTTAACCCTTTCCTCTTTACATGAAATGCAATAGAACGACATCAAATGGAAAATCAAGTTGTTGGTCTTTTACCTCATAACCCAAAAAATTGCCTAGGATTCCACTTTTTCCTCTACCTTAGCTTTCTGAAAGCAACACAAAGATTATCCCTCTTAACTCAGATTCCAATTCAAGGTTTTGACCGATAAAAATCCTGGTGAAACTTGAAACTCGGTAATAAGTCTATGACACGAAGGCACATAATAGCTGCCTCAAGCTATGAACAACCAAACGAAATCCAAAAAAAATGCAAGCTAAAATGCAACAAAACATCCAATTGTGCAGTGTCTAAAATAATGGAGAAAATCGAATATGAACAACTCAAATGAAATCGGAAGACAATTACCAGCTACGACTTCTTCAGCAACTTTAGCGTATTGCTTAACCAGTTCGTGTTGGATTCTTCACCAGTTGGATTTGTTGAATTGGCATCCAAAGGAATGTAGGGTTCTTCACGTTTTGTTGGATTCTGTCGTCGATTTGGAATAAAGATAGCTGAGGTTTTGAATGTGTTGTTGGATTGACGAGGGTGTTTCTGTCAATTCCACCAAATGAAATTTCGTAAAGCTCGAAATCACACCAATTTTAAGGGATTGGTTTGGCGTTCCAAATCAAAATCAGGGGAAAAATGGGAGATTCGGGAAGTTTGACCAATTTTAATGCTTCAAATCAAAATCGTAGTAAACAACTTTCAAGTTTGATTACGGTAGTTACAAAACCCGATAACTACCGTAATCAAACCATAACACATGCAGTAAATGGGACCTCACTTGATTGGTTTTGGGGTGAATGTGGATTTGGCTCTCGGCATATTCGACAATTTATTGCAACCCAACTTAGTTTTATGGTCTGCAATCATTGCTGGGGGTTTTCAGGACGAATGTCATGCAAATGCATCCATGCTCTTCAGAGAAATGCTTATAGAGGGAGGAAGAGCAGATGCAGTATTGCTCGGAACCATGCTATCAGCTTCTGCTCAAATGTCTAATCTCGGACCAAGTTCCGAGATCCATTGTTATACTGTGAGGAATGGTTACAACTTTGAGGTTGCTGTCTCCTCTTCTCTCATTGATATGTACGTGAATTCTGGATTAATGGAAATGGCTATTAAGGTTTTCACGCACATGCCCAGAAGAAACATTGCATATAAGACCATGATTTCAAGCCTTGGTCTGTATGGATGTGCTCCTGAAGCTTTTAAACTCTACGATGAGATGCTAGAAGAAGGATTCGGACCTGGCGAAACTACTTTTACCAGACTTCTTACGCTTGAGGTCAAGCGTAATTTCCAAGGAGAGGATAATGATAGGATCTCCACAGCACCTCCCGATCCTATCATCTACAGGAGTGGCGGACTGAACGTAAGAGGTGGTGCCAGGAATCTAATCCCAATTACATTGAATAAACAAGACCGTTAGAATCGTAGTAGACGGTTATTCAAAAAGAAGAGTCCAAATGTATTTCAAATTGTTAGCTATATAAAGATAAGATCATGTACTAGAGAGACACTTCTGGGAATTTTATGAAAACAATAGCTTTTCTTTCAGCAGTAGTCTCCCTTCTACATAGTGTTACGTTGGGTTGCTTCTCCCCTTCCTCAATGAGATTCAAGAACATTCGCTCGCCTGCATCTTCTCGTGGAATTCAAGACTGGCGAGCCGTCGCAAATCCATGGGTGTTGCATCAATTCATATCGGAGAAGCGAGTAGAATCACCACCACCTTCCACCATACTATCACCACAGTTCCCTACTATTTCTCATGGGTGAAGGGACTCGAACCCAGCACCAGATGCTACGGTTGGTGCAAGAACATGGACAGCAATGGCATTTGGAAGCAGCCAACATACGAACGATGCTGCTCCAGTTGGAAAAGACCAGGAAACAAGTAGTGCTGCAACCCACTCCTCCGCTTGTCTCACCCATGGCGTTGGTGCCACAACCCCCCATTCCCATCAACGGAAACTACTGTCACAGTCGGATCTATTATCGCCAAAGGAGGGAGACTATTCAATTTCGCTGCAGAACCCACCGTCACAAAAGAAGTCATCATTTCAGTCTGGCAGTAGGACCTTTTACCGGCCCCTTCAGTGAAGCAGAGCATGCTCCCAATTTCGACAACTATCACTACAAAGAAGATCTGAAGCCAGGTCACTTCCTTCAAGTCGCAAGCTCTGCCACACTCGTCCATCTCATAGGAAGGGAAACATATGAGAAACTCGTCGAAAGTTTTGCTCTGTCGGGCGGCTGGCCATGCCAGAGACTCCCTTCCGCTGCAGCAACAGCCACCTCCCGCGAAGGCCTCCTTTTCTCCACACACGAGTAACTTTGCCCCATTCTCGCAGGATTCCGCTGACCGAACTTTTGTCTGGGATCGAGGTAAACATTGGCTATAGATGGATTTTCTACATGCTTCATCAATTTCTCCTCAACTAAATTGTTTGATTTTTGCTACGCTTGAGGTCAAGCGTAATTTTCAAGGAGAGGGTGATGATACGAACCTGATTATGGTCACATAATGGCCCAAACAATAGCCCAAGATCTCTCAATCTTTTGTATTGCTTAGAAGTCTTTATTGATTAGAAGTCTTTTGTATTGTTTAGAAGTCTTTTGTATTGCTTAGAAGTCTTTATCCTTTGCCTATATATATGGCTTGTATCTTCAAACATTATTATCTTGAAAAATAAAGAACAAGTTGGTTTAGTAAGTTTAGTTTTCGTATCTTTAGTTTTTCGTATCTTTAGTTGTCCATGGGATTAGAGACTCTTCCCAAGTTGTCTTAGGATTTAGGTTTCTCCTACCAATGAGCCTTACTCACGGATTCTCTTCTACTGAGGGGAAGTATGTAATTGATATTTTAGATACAAGTTTTCCAGTAATCATAGCAGATAAAGTCATATGTGAAGAGTTGAGACTCCTTGTGCCTGAGATTGACGGAACTGCTGAATGTGATGGTTTTCCAACTGATCATTCTTGGGAGGGATTGAGGTTAAGTTCCCAGGAGTTGGTCATTCATTTCTTGAATGAACTTGGATGGCTGTTTCAGAGAAAACATAACTTTTTCTCGTCTGCTATCCCTGGCTATGGTCTTTGTCCGTTGAAATTTCTTCTTATATTTTCTGTTGAGCATGACTTTTGTACTTTGGTAAAAACTCTCCTGGACATTCTATTGGAAACATCTGTAAGGATGGATTAGTAGAGGAGTCTTTGCAGATGCTATCAGGGATTCACCTTTTGAACATGGCTGTTAAAAGGAGGTGTCCCGCCATGGTTACCTTGCTCATTCATTACTCTATTATTGATAGGACTGGGCATTCGGAATTCGGAATAACTTATTTTGCATCCATTTTGATATTATTTCGAAAGCTAAATTGCAATCTCAATCTATTCGTATTATAATTGTTTGGGATTTTGGGCATATGACCCCATGGCACCTATATATTATGTCACTAACGTTTATTCTCTTGTTTTTGCACTCGTGCAGGTCCCGAATCCGATGGCTGGATGATGTTCAATCTATAAGTTGTAAGACCTTTTATAGACTTACATATGACTTGTGAATTGTCAACCAGGTCACTTATGTGGCTTTGAGGTTGAAATTCCATACCCGAATTACCGTCGTATCAACTGGGGTTCCCGGATCCTTTCAGTTCATAACAATGTTTGGGTAGGTGTGTGAGTTAGATTTTTTGGGCTTGTTGTGTTAGTGGGTCTAGATTTGGAGTTGGGCTTCGTTCTGGTATCTGTTCAGCCCAATTGACTTACCTTGTATATGTTTGACCTGGGTTGTTGGATTATTTTCGGAGTTGGGCTTCTATTCTATTATTTGCTCAGCCTAGTTGCTCATTTGATTCTTTACTTGTCGTCCCGGTTGTCCACTTATTTCCGTTCGTTTACGTGGCCCGTGATATATATATATGTGAGGTTGGGCTATTATATCGTCACTTGACACTTATTCATTTTCGATTATCTCCCTGATACTCTCTGAAACTCTCGAAACCCTAACTCTCACCGCTACTTTTCTAATTTAGGGCCGATCTACCGGTCCTTTATCGCATCTAAGCACAGATTTAGACTCCTCGTCCTATTCTCGTTCTTTTGATCCGATTGGTTTCTTTTTTCTCTCGAGTTGACCGATGGTTACTTTCGGGTTTCTATACTGACGAACTATTTTTGCACAGATTTCGTTGAGAAATTGCTAGATCTGCATCTCTGCGGTGCTCGACGTTCAGGATTTTTTGTTTATACATATATCACTTTATATGTTGTCATATACCTTTGGATTTTTCACTTCTATTGGACTAACGCTTTCATTCTCTGTCTATTCAGGATTTGAGCAAGGTCGTACGGACCTCACAGTGGTATCAGAGCGAGGTTACTGCTCAGATCCGGTTTCTGATTGTGGTTGCATGTCTCATTTCTGTTGAGATCTGAGACTTATGGTAGTGGATTCGTATTCTAACGGTTGAAATTTTTTGATTTGCTGAGTTTTACTGGTAGTTCAATTTTTATATTGAACTGTGATTGTTGAAATTCGTACTTGTTGGATAATTTGTGATCTATTTACACTCTGCATATACTATTGAGATCAATATTGGATTTACAGCGAAATTGTTCACTGTTCAGGCTTGTATGTGTTATATCTCTCTGGATCTGTGACTTACATGAAATTTTGCTAGATCTTTTATCAAGTTGCTCTTGAGATACCGGTTTTCTGGCTCTTCTATCATATACTGCTGAAATTGGATTGCATGCATAGTTAGCCTGCTCGCTGAATAAATTGGGAAACGACTTGTTTATCTGAAAATTGTCACATTTTACTGTAAAACTTTAAAACTGTGAATTTTTGAAGGGGTTTTCAAAGGTTTAGCTACAAAATATTCCGCTGCATTTTTGAAATTCAAAATTGCTTGAATTACTCTTATCTGATACTGTTTGGACAATTTTGGTGATCACTGTTATTTGTCTATATATTGTGCGTTTGGGAACTGTTGGATTCTGAAAAACAGAGACGAAAATAAATAAAAAATGCCTGTAGACAACAGACTCGACATCAGTTTAATTTTTGGACTGGGGCTTATACTCACAGCCCCGTGTAAGTCTCTTGTTAACTTTTTACGCACTCTTAAGGCGGGCCTGTGAGACTGAGTTTGGCCTGTGAGTCTGAGGTGATTTATTGCTTTGGCCTGTGAGCCTTGTCTACTATTACTTGGCCGGTGACCAAACCTGTTTACTGCTTTGGCCCGTGAGCCTTGTCTGTTTTTACTTTGAGTGTAATTTAGGGGTCTTAGAGAGTAGCCCTGTGAAGAGAACCCTTAAGGATTTTTGTGGGTAAGTCCTGTGCTTACTAGAGTCTATTGCTAGAGCCTTTGATTACCAGTTTTTCCTTAAACTATGTTGACTCTTGAAATAAGAGTTTGAGGCTGAAAAACTAGCTTGAAATTGCTCATGTTTGCTCCCGAGAGTATCTGAAATTTTGCAGCACACGAGTACAATATTTCTATGGTAATTGCTGTATGTGTGACTGTTGAACATGTCTGCCAGGATTGAAATTGCTCAGTTTAATGGGAATTGGGAAGGGGGACTTTGTGACTTGGGCTAGACGTATGAAATCTATTCTGTCTCATTATAAAGTACATTATGCCTTAAAACCCATTAAAGATTGGCCTGAAACACTTACTGCTAAAGCTGAAGAGATTAGGGAAGAAGCATTGAATCTGTTAATCTTGAATTTGTCTGATTCTGTCATTAGGCAGTTAGATGGTTCTAAGGACTCGTTAGAAATCTGGGATAAATTGCATGTTTTGTATGCTTCTAAGGATCCAGTAAACCTAATCTTTGTTAAAGGGTCACTGTTTTCATATAAAATGGATTCTGAAAAAACTGTTGTGGAAAATATGGATGAATTTTTTAAACTTACCCAACTTTTGAAAGGGAGTGCGCATGATTTGGATGATGAGTCTCTTTCTATGATTTTACTAAATGCAGCAAGTGAAGATTATGTGGTTGTCAAAAATGCTCTTAGGTATTCAGTTTTTTTGACAAAACTGGAAGTTATTGTTAATAGTTTGAAAGTTAGAGAAATAGAGTTAAAAAATTCTAAGCGTGTTTCAAATGTTTTATTTGCTAAGACTGAGACTAAGGATGAAATTGATAGACCTAAGGTTCAAAATAATACTGTCAGACAAGGTCAGAACAGGTTAGGTCCTAGAAATCAACAGTTTCAGCAGAATAAGAATTTTTCTATGGGTCAAAATTTTCAACTAAATAGGAACTTTCAGTCTTCAAATTTTTCTAACTGGTTTTAATAGGAATGGGTTTCAGCCTAGGTGTACTTATTGTCATAAACTTGGTCATGTCCAGAGTAATTGCTTTGCTTTGAGTAGAGATAACAGGACTCAGAATGTTAATCAAGCTG
>JAOYMZ010092259.1:0-10651 GCA_025802335.1 Pinguicula primuliflora
TTGCGTACATCTTACCCTCCCCAGACCCTGCCTAAGGGCGAGATTTACTGGGTATGTTTGGTTTGGTTTGGTTTACTAAAGACACTCGATGAAAAATGCACAGATACAAACGTTGTATGTAAAAAAGAATACAGTTGAGGTGTGAGTTTTCAAAACTCAAAAGGATGCAACACTGGGACTTCTCTAGGGGTCACCCATCCCAGTACTACTCTCGCCCAACCAAGTTTAACTTCGGAGTTTTGATGGGATCCAGAATATTAGTGCTGGTATGATCGCACCCAACATTCCACGCACGTTCTATGTATACATACACGTACAAAATGATTAATGCTAAAGTAATCCTCCTACCCAATTAAGCAACTCTTTTCCCAAAACGGCTCGATATCGTGCACTGTCCCGATGCGACCCGTTAAGTACCGACTATATATTTCCCGATCCACCCCTTCCGATTCGCATGGACCTAAATGACCCATCACTATCCGACCCGGCTCGTCCTGTCCCGCTTGGGCCCAACGACGCCAGTGCGGCCCGACCCGCCAAGAAAAAACTTTTTGAAATTTGGAGGTTTACTAAAGACACTCGATGAAAATCACACAGATACATAGTTGTATGTAACAAATAATGCAGTTGAGGCATGAGTTTTTGATACTCTAAAGGGATGAAACACGAGGACTTCCCAGGGGGCACCTGTAAGGTATGCCAAAAATTTTCATTTTCGTAAATGTCGAATATCGATAAATTATTTGCATTAGTTCCTTTTTGGGTCGTAGAAATGGAACTATGAACTGATGGGCCGCTAAGCCCATCACAGTTCACGGCTGAAGACCCAAGGATATATGAGTTGGTCCAAATTAAAATCTCAAAAGTCGAGGCCCAATTTCCATTTCTCTGTTAACTCACGGAAAGGAAGAAATCCGCGACCCTTTGTATTCATTTTCCAGTTTAGAGTGTCTACAGGAGATACGAAACTTAGGCGGGATTAAGAGCTAATTCCTTCCATACGATGACGAGGGTAAAAGGGGGAGGCGAGCGGGTATAAAAGGGGACGAGTTGGGGCTAGGGTTGAGGCCTTGGTTCTGACTGCGGCAAAAAGGAGTTCTCTGAAATTTAACGAAAGAAAGTGACGGTAGGTGTTCGATTTTGGGAGTGGGAGAGTAAAGATGAGATCGGCTACTTTGGATGGAACACGCAACACTGGTTGTTGTTGCGTGAAATCTATGGTCATTGGAGATAGAAGTGTATCTCATGCCGATCCTCGTTCCCTCTCCGATCATACGAGTGGGGGAGTACTTGATTCATATGCACGTGGTTTATATTTCCGTGGCTTAGGAATGAAATCGTGAAATCTGGAACCTGATGGTGTTTTATTTGCCTGACCTTGTATATTGGCGATAGCGTTCTATATTGAGATTCTCGATCGTGGCCTTTTCTCTGGATGATATATGTGTTTTACATTATGTTGGATTGTGCATTGGATTTCAGGTGGTTAGCTGACTGGTGGGTGACAGGTTCTGAGGAAATCAGAGAGAAGAGGGACCTGCGGTGAGCTACCGGAATTCCTAGGAATGTAGATCTGATCGGCAGGTGGTGAGGATCCAATGGGTTCATGAATTGTGGGAGAGGGAGGAGACCGAATGACTTCTGTTTTGTCCATTCAAAATCAATGTGACGATGTTGAAGGAGAGCGCAATGGTTCTTCATGTGACAGTCGGAGAAAGATTTTCGCGAGCGAAAATGAGCAATCTAGGGACTTGATGAGGGAGATTTACGCGAGCAGAAATGAGCGACCTTGAGTGATGATTCATGAGAGATTTCCGTGAGCAGAAATGAGCAACACGAGAGATTTTTGCGAACGGAAATGAGCATTACGAGAGGTTTCCAAGAGCAGAACTGAAGATATGGCGATGACCGATCGATGACCACTGAGAGGGAGGCTGACGAAGTATGAGAGGTGTTCGACAAAATTCTCGCGAGAGGGAAGGAAAAATTTAAATGAAGAATAGTACGACGAACGGAGGAGTGGAGTGGAGTGGAGGTTTTAGCCGGCACGAATATCCCTGACCCGATCCTGTTGCCCATGCTATGGGGCCTGAGTGCGCAGCAAGAAACTATGCACAAACGGAGGACTAGTACATTTAGGGGCGACAAAGGCCATGGGAATGCTTAGGAGTGGTTGATGGAGGTTGAGAAGCATATGACGTCTTGCGAGATGCCTAATGACCTCAAGGTGGAGGTGGAGGTGTATTATCTAGTAGGTAGTGCTGCGGCATGGTAGTCGAGCATCGCACGAGTTTGAGAGATCAGGGGGTGTGCATTTGGCGAGCCTTTCGTGATGCATTTAGGCACTACTACATTCCCGATTCACGGGTGATTCAAAAGCTGTGAGGGTTCGAGAGTTGCGTTCAGTGGAACGGGGATTCAGTACGGGACTACAATGCCAGGTTCCATGAGCTGGGCAGGTATGCCACTCAGACCATGGAAAATCCGGCAATGGAGATATTTAGGTTTTGGAAGGGATTACTGAGGGCATACCGTGTGTTAGTGAACAGCGTGATCACTAACTGGTTTGAAGAGCTACTTGATGCGGTCATGCCCGTGGAACCAAAATTGTTGGAAATTGAAAGTGACGCAAAAAGGGTGAGATACACTGAGACCCGAGCATCTGTGTGTCCCTTCTTATAGGCGAACCCACCCCCACCCACTAGCCCAAAACCCCGTCAAGGGGGAGGGATGAACGTGTTTCAGTTGCGGGAAGAGGGGACGCCGTCAGATGACATGCCCTACTAGGCCTCACGCTGCTGCTGCTCCTCAGGCCCCCTGGGGCCAGGGACTACCACCCCCACCACCCCTACCTCCGGGACAAGAAAGAGTATATTCGGCCACTCACGAGCACGCTTAGGAGAGGTTGGACGAAGTCATTCCAGGTACTCGTTGTGGGATACAGATTTACGTATTCTTTATTATGCTTGCCTTGTGTTGTGGTTTATTGATCATGAGCTGGACGAATAATATGATCATCGTTAACGTATTCATGTGGATTGGTATGTTGGATGTCAGGTAACCTAAGTGTTTATGGTAGTCTAGCCTATACGTTATTCGACAATGGTGCCACCCGATTGTTTATTTCGACTCGATATGTGGACCAAATTCATGTACCGACTACCATACTAACGGTACCTTGTCTAGTTTCCTCCCTGCTCTAGAATACATTGTTAGCTACGAGGTGCACTTTGCAGTGTCTGATACACATTGGCGGTATAAAGATTCTTTCGGACCTCACTCTCTTGGATATGTAAAATTTTGACCTTATACTCGGAATGGAGTGGCTGGCCACAAATTATGCTCAGTTAGACTATCAACACAAGAGTGTCTTATTCCAACCGCCGGGGATACCATCGTTCTCCTACCAGGGGGCGTCAGGGGTACTGGTCTAACTAATCACTGAATTAATCTCTGCTATTCAGGCACGGCGGTTGATGCATAGATGTCACGATTCATATCTGGCATTTTTAGTGACCCCACCGGCTCAAGAACGGAAGCTCGAGGATATACCGGTGGTGTGAGAGTTTGCCGATGTATTTCCGGAAGACTTATCGCACTTACTCCCAGATAGGGAGGTGGAGTTTGGAATTGATCTTGTACTAGGAGCGGCTCTGGTGTCAAGGACTCTTTAGAGAATGGCCCCAAAAGAGCTAGTAGAGTTGAAAGTTCTGTTACAAGAGTTGATAGATCGTGGGCAGGTGCGACCCAGTGTGTCCCCTTGGGGCGCACCTGTGTTATTTGTGAGAAAGAAAGACTGGAGCATGCGGTTGTGCATAAACTACCGTGAGCTGAACAAAGTAATCATTCGAAACCAATACCCTTTACCCTAGATTAATGACTTGTTCGATCAGTTGTAGGGTGCGTGTGTATTCTCGAAGATAGATTTGAGGTCAGGATACTATCAGATGAAGGTAAAGGGGGAAGATGTGAGCAAAATTGCTTTCCGAACCCATTACGATCACTACGAGTTTTTAGTGATGCCTTTCGAGTTAACCAATGCACCTGCAGTCTTCTTGAACTTGATGAACTGGGTGGTTCACCCTTATTTGGATAAATTTGTGGTAGTGTTCATCGATGACATTCTAATATACTCTCCTGCTTAGACATTTCGAACACTTGAGAATGGTACTCACCCGCCTCCAAGAAGAGTCCCTGTATGCAAAATTTTCGAAGTGTGAGTTCTGGATCAAGGAAGTTGCTTTCTTGGGTATGTGATTTTAGTCAAGGTGTGGCAGTGGATCCCAGCAAGGTAGAGACTGTCAGAAATTGGCCCGAACCCAAGACGGTGGGCGAGATTCATAGTTTCTTGGGGTTAGCAGGGTATTACCGGTAATTCATTGAGGGGTTTTCCAAGATAGCTCGGCCCCTCACTAGACTCACCCAAAAAGGGATGAGCTTTCATTGGGATGAAGCATGTGCGAGAGGGTTCAGGGACTTGAAAGAGAGACCGACTTCTGCCCCAATGATAGCCCTGCCTAAGGAGGGGCAGGAATATGTGGTGTATAATGATGCTTCCATGAATGGGCTAGGGTGTGTACTAATGCAGCATCATAAAGTTATAGCCTATGCGTCCCTGCAATTGACGGCGTACGAGGAGAATTACCTTACGCATGACCTAGAATTGGCAGCTGTGGTACACACCTTGAAAGTATGGAGGCATTATCTGTATGGGGTTTGGTGCACGATATTCACGGATCATAAGAGCCTGCGATACATCTTTACACAAAAGGAACTGAACATGCACCAGCGGCGATGGATGGAGTTGATTAAGGATTATGACGTCGATATTCAGTACCAACCAGGGAAGGCTAATAGTGTGGCGGATGCATTGAGCAAGAAGGGGACCGCCGGCATGTCTGCCATGCTGGCACGAGAGTGGGAGGGTTTAGAGGTTGAAGTGGTGGACTCAATTTCTGCACAAATGGCAATGTTATGCGCGGAACCTAGTTTGGTTGAACGAATTCGGGAGGCACAACATAATGATTCAGATGTACAACACGCACTAGAAATGGCTAATGGGGAGGGAACAAAATCGAGGGCACTAGTGGTTGGTCGAGTGACCAAGTTTGGGAAAATTTGGATTCCTGATGTACCAGACCTCAAGAAAGACTTTTTGGATGAGGCACATCATTCGTGAACCAGCATTCACCCAGGGGTCACTAAGATGTACCAAGATCTGAAGAGAATGTATTGGTGACCAAACCTGAGGCACGACATTGTCGACTTTGTAGCTCGGTGCATGACATGTCAACAGGTGAAAGCGGAGCATTAGAGGCCGGGAGGCGAACTACAGTCATTAGAAATACCAATATGGAAGTGGGAACATATTACCATGGACTTAGTCACGGGACCCACAGCGTCGCAAGATAAATGTGAAACCATTTGCGTGATCATCGATCGACTTACAAAGAGTGCCCATTTCCTACCCATGACCGTTACCGACCCGGTGCCCCAGATGGCTGAACTGTATGTCGAGAACATATTGAAATTGCATGGTGTACCCTTGAGCATCGTATCCGATTGTGACCCATGATTCGTCTTGAACTTTTGGAGTAGTCTACAACAATGTTTAGGGACGAAGTTGCAGCTAAGCACTGCCTACCACCCACAGACTTATGGACAATCTGAGCGCACTATTCAGACCTTAGAAGATATGTTAAGGGCATGTGTGATGGACTTCAAGGAACACTGGGAGAAGAGCCTTCCTTTAGTCGAGTTTGCCTATAATAATAGCTACCATAGTAGTCTAGGAATGGAACCGTACGAAGCACTTTATGGGCGACGCTGCTGGTCCCCACAATATTGGGATGAGGTGGGTGAGAAATATATCTTGGGCCCTGAGTTGGTACAACAGGCCAAGGAGAAGATTATTATTATTCGGAAACACCTAAAGAAGGCTCAGGACCGACAGAAGAGTTGGGTAAACCTAAGACATTTGCCCCATAACTTTGATGGTGGGGGACAAGGCATTCTTCAAAGTGTCTCCAACGAATGGAGTGGTGAGATTTGGGAAAGGAGGCAAACTAAGTCCGACATATATAGGGTCATACGAGATATTGGGACAAGTCGGGAAGGTAGCCTACCAGCTGGCCTTACCGTCTCACTTATCCAGGGTGTACAATGTATTCCACGCATCGCGACTTTGCCATTACGTGGGGGATCCCAATCATGTTTTGGATAGCGAGCAAGTTCCCATTAGGGAAGATCTGAGCTGGGTAGAAGAGCCAATTAGGATTGCGGATCACAAAGTGGTGCGGCTCCGCAAACGACAGGTTTCCTATGTGAAGGTAAAGTGGAGCAACCAAACAGAAGGAAAAATGACCTGGGAGGCAAGCGACAAGATATGCGAGGCGTACCCACATCTATTTGAGGCCTCCAGAGCAACCAGTTTTGAGGACGAAACTCTTTATTAGGGAGGAGGGATTTAAGGTACGCCAAAAATTTTAAATTTCATAAATGTCGAATATATGTGTTTTTCTCGATCATGGCCTTTTCTCTGGATGATATATGTGTTTTAAATTATGTTGGATTGTGCATTGGATTTTGGGTGGTTAGCTGACTGGTGGGTGACAGATTTGAGGAAAAAGGAATTGGCCAGGTTCTGAGGAAATCGAAGAGAAGAGGGACCTGCGGTGAGCTGCCGGAATTCCTAGGAATTGATATGACCGGTAGGTGGTGAGGATCCAATGGGTTCATGAATTGTGGGAGAGGGAGGAGACCGAATGACTTCTGTTCGGTCCATTCAGAATCACTATGACGATGTTGAAGGAGAGCACAATGGTTCTTTATGTGACAGGATGAAGAACGATTTCCGTGAGCGGAAATGAGCGATCGAGGGACTTGATGAGGTGATATTTCCACGAGCAGAAATGAGCAACTCTGAGCGATGATTCACGAGAGATTTTTGTGAGCATAAATGAGCGGTACATGAGATTTCCACGAATAGAAATGGGCATTACGAGAGGTTTCCGCGAGAGAAACCGAAGATATGGTCATCACTGGTCGATGACCGCTGAGAGAGGGAGGCTGACAAAGTATGAGAGGTGTTCGACGAAATTCCCACGAGATGGAAGGAGAAATTTAAATGAAGAATAATACGACGAACGGAGGAGTGGAGTGGAGGAGGTTTTAGCCGGAATCGTTTGGGACTTTATGAGCGGCAGTGAGAAATTGTAGGGGATGAATGACTGCAAGTAACAGATGGGGAACCCAGGAATGTTAGGTTGATCAAGACTGTTGGAGCAGACAAACTGTGGCCACAGTTGACCCGCAGAGATGGGATTTTGGTTCGGGATTAAAGGATATCGAGTGTTAGATGGGGACTTGGGTTTTGGGGAATGTATTGGTGAAGATGTGTGTTTGGTTGAAGTGTACTCATGTGTCTATACTTTATGATGAAATTAATAGGATAATGTGATAGGTACTGTACATGCGTGAAAGTTTTGCTGTTATACTTATGAATGAGGTAAAGGTTTATAAAGGTTATTCTAACGCGTTATTATGTGATGACTATGAGGAAATCTATAATGTGAAGAAAAGAAAACTATTTTGCTTAGAATTGATATATTAGATTTATCTTATGTTTTGTTTGTGTACTCCAAGGATCGATTACCTACTGGGCCTTATTGGCTCACGAACCTACCTGTATGTTTACTTGCAGATCAGGAGGGACGTTGATTTCGTTGCACGAGATGATGATCCTTGCAGTTTCTTTCTTTCTGTCGTTATCTTTCGTTATCGAGTACTTGACTATCATGACTTTGGGCCATGTCTAGCTAGCCCTTTTGTGTTGGGTTGAACCCCATTTGCTAACCTTGTATGCAGAAGATTTTTAAATTTCGTGACATTTTGTATTACCCACATTTTTGTTTCATATTATTGTTGGGCTAGGGCACGACCGTGGGCCGTGTTGCCCTAACGGACCATTAAACCATTACATGGATTTGGGGTTCCTTGCATTCGGTATCGGAGCGAGGTTTCGTTCCGACCTTGTTGACGTGAAACCAACAAGGCTTAGGGCGACCTTCCACGGGATTCACTTGGTAGCGATAGGGAGTTTTATGTTTATGAATATGTGTTGGAACATGCGAGAATGATCGTTTGAATTTATACAGGACATAGAGAGTAAGCATCGTACGCGTAACCAAACCGTAGCTGATGTCACCCTGTTGCCCGGGGGTGAGGTGAGTCATGAGACTGAGTCCCATGCTGATCCGCCTGCACCGCAGAGGACAGTTGTAGTGCCTGAAGGTCGTGGAGAGACCGTTGAACCCTCACCGCCGGTTTCGGTGTATATGATACCTGCTGAGACATTTCGGGTACATACGACAATGGCGGCAGCTTACATGGCCGGACCATCTACTGGGAGCTTACCCCTCGCATCTGACCCGACCTCGAATGTCCCTAACCTGATCCTGCCACCCGTGCTACGGGGCCTGAGTGCGCAACAAGAAACTTTTCTTAAACGAAGGACTAGTACACTCAGGGGTGACAAAGGCCCTAGGAATGTAGAGGAGTGGTTGATGGAGGATGAGAAGCATGTAACAACTTGCGAGATGCCTAATGACCTCAAGGTGGAGGTGGAGGTGTATTATCTAGCAGGTAGTGCTGCGGCATGGTAGTCGAGCATCGCACGAGCTTGAGGGATCAGGGGGTGTGCAGTTGGCGAGCCTTCCATGATGCATTTAGGCACTACTACATTCCCGATTCACGGGTGATTCAAAAGCTGTGAGAGTTCGAGAGTTGCGTTCAGTGGAATGGGGATTCAGTACGGGACTACAATGCCAAGTTCCATGAGCTGGTTTGGTATGCCACTCAGACCATGGAAAATCTGGCAATGAAGATACTTAGGTTGCGGAAGGGATTACTAAGGGCATACCGTGTTGCAGTGAACAGCGTGATCACTAACCAATTTGAAGAGCTACTTTATGCGGTTGTGCGTGTGGAACCAGAATTGTTGGAAACTGAAAGTGAAGCCAAGAGGGTGAGATACACTGAGACCCAAGCATCTGCATCTGCCCCTTCTTATAGGCGACTCCCACCCCCACCCACGGGCCCAAAACCCCGTCGAGGGGGAGGGAGGGACTTCTAGCAGCATAAGACGTATTTCAGTTGCGGGAAGAGGGCACACAGTCAGATGACAGCCCTACTAGGCCTCATGCTGCTGCTCCCCTGGCCCCCTAGGGCTAGGGACTACCCCATCACCACCACCACCACCCCTACCTCAGGGATGAGCGAGAGTATATGCAGCCACTCATGAGCAGGCAGAGGAGATGTTGGACGAGATCATTGCAGGTCCGCATTGTGAGATACAGATTTAGGTGTTCTTTATTGTGCTTACCTTGTGTTGTGGTTTATTGATCATGAGCTGGACGAATAATATGATCATGGTTAACGTATTCACGTGGATTGACATGTTGGATGTCAGGTAACCTGAGTGTTTATGGTAGTCTAGCCTATGCATTATTCGATAGTGGTGCCACCCAGTCGTTTATTTCGACCCAATATGTGGATCGAGTTCATGCACTGGCTACCATACTAACATTACCCTATCTAGTTTCCTACCCGCTCCAGAAAATGTCATTAGCTACGAGGTGCACCTTGCAGTGTCGGATACACATTGGCGGTATGATGATTCTATCGGACATCACTACTCTCTTGAATATGCAAGATTTTGATCTTATACTCGGAATGGAGTAGCTGGCCGCAAATTATGCTCAGTTAGACTGTCGACACATGAGTGTCTTATTCCAACCGCCGTAGATACCATCTTTCTCCTACCAGGGGGCGTCAGGGGTACTGGTCAAACCAGCCACTGAAATAATCTCCGCTATTCAGTCACGGAAGTTGGAGCATAGAGGTCACGATGCATATCTGGCATTTTTAGTGACCCCACCGGCTCAAGAACAGAAGCTTGAGGATATATCGGTGGTGCGAGAGTTTGCCATGTATTTCTGAAAGACTTACCGCACTTACCCCCAGATAGGGAGGTGGAGTTTGAAATCGATCTGATACCATGAGCGGCTCCGGTGTCAAGGACTCCTTACAGAATGGCCCGAAAAGAGCTAGCAGAGTTGAATGTTCCGTTACAAGAGTTGATAGATCGTGGGCAGGTGCGACCCATTGTGTCCCCTTGGAGTGCACTTGTGTTATTTGTGAGAAAGAAAGATAGGAGCATGCAGTTGTGCATAGACTACCGTGAGTTTAACAAAGTAACCATTCGAAACCAATACCCTTTACCCTGGATTGATGACTTGTTCGATCAGTTGTCGGGCGCGTGCGCATTCTCGAAGATAGATTTGAGGTTAGGATACTATCAGATGAAGGTGAAGGGGGGAAAGATGTGAGCAAAACTGCTTTCCGAACACGTTACAATCACTACGAGTTTTTAGTGATGCCTTTCGAGTTAATGATGTGCCAAATACGCAATGCACTTATATGCAAGTATACATAGTCATGCAAGTAGTAACTTTACTAGTGAGTAAAGGTCATCTCCCAAGGGAGTAGAGCTAACACATGCTAGTTTAAATGCATTCTCAGAGTAACCAACATGATTTTGAGATGTCACTACTCTAATCAAGATGAAATATAACTAAAACAACTAACAATA